>APFE030108849.1:0-41418 GCA_000404065.3 Pinus taeda | reverse complement strand
GATAGCTGAATGATCTTTATTACCAGTTATTATTCGAAATATTTTTAGATCACATAATGGAAGATATACAATCTCGGGTTAGAATAGATTTGATTTGTTGTTTATCATTAGATATAATAGCATAGAGTAAAGTTAAAGAATCTGATTTAGATTAGCTTTAAAATACTCTCAAATCAGCATAGTTCAACTCTATACACACACACACACACCCAAGATCGGGAAACTAGTCCCGTTATCCCCAGTCGGACCCGCTATACCAAACGGATAAGGAGCTGCCAACCAAGGTACGGACCAGGTGGGTATCCCCTTGTTGTCGACCCAATTTTCGAGGCTTCAACATATTTGGCGCTAGAAGGAGGGCCTGAACATAGTGTCTATTGGAATGATTTTCAAATCGTAACATTTGAATCTGGATGGCTGCTCACAAACTTCCCATTTGGAATTGCATCCATGTTCCTACCTCTTCCAAAACTCCACCTAAAGTGGTAAGACTCCTGTCTCGGGTAAAATTCAATGGTAAGAATAATTCTTCTGCTTTTAATCATGCTCTTCAATTTATTCAAGGAATTTCAAGTTACGATATTCCAATAATTGATGAAGGCGTTTTATGCAGGATTTTTACTCTTACACTCACGGCGGAAGCTAGAAAATGGTGCAGAAACCTCCCAGTTGCATCAATCCACAGCTGGGATCAATTCGTCAAGATTTTTGTTCTTGAATTTGATTGTTATGACTATGACCAGGTATACGATGAAATTGATCATCTCAGAGAAAACGATGAATCTATTAGGGATTTTAATATGCAATTTCATTTAGAGTGTCTAAAGTACAATAGTGAAAGTGAACTCATAGATGAAGAATCTTTAGATTATGTTGAACTTTCCCTGCCTCCTATATCTAATCAAGCAGAAATTAGTCCGAGTTTTGTCTCTTTTCCTTCTAATATGAATGAGAATTCCAATTTGAATATGCAAATCGCTCACAATGAAAAAAGCCCTCAAAGCCTAGGAGTTATCCATACTCTAATACAAGAAGACAAAAGCAAAGACGATGGAGGGAAACCTACCTTGGAACCAGGAGATGACTTTGATACGAGGTTAGATGATCTCGTTGCAAGTCAACAGATGCAGACGCCAAGGTCAGAACAACAAACTATTTTTCTTTCAGGAAGTATCAGCACACAAATGTATGATCTGAAACCCGATGTCTATATTGAATCTGATGAACAAATATTTTTCCATGATGATAATCTTAAATGCGTTGCTTCAGAATCACACTTCTCTCTTTACCCTGATGTTTTTAATGATGATAACTTTCCCCCTCTTAACAGTAAAGATGTTTCAAAAAACACAGAGGATAATTCAAAAAAGTCATCATTAGATTTTCAAAATAAAGAGGTAGTTAGAGAACATCCCTTGATTCTTTCCAAGCAAGGAACATTTGAATCTCCTTGTTTGAAATTACATGACCAAAAGGAAGAATCTAGGGAAACTGGTAAAATTAGTTATGATGGTTACTTTTCCAACGACGATGTTATCAATTTATCTCAAGTAACTCATCAAAGCTCAAAAAATGAGAGATATTCTAATTCGGAAAACATATCATTTAATCCTCATTTTGAGGCCAAAGATCATTCGCCTGATTTTGCTGACCAAGACGATCTCCCGATCTATGATTCATACCTTGAAGAAACCCCCATGCCTATACATAATCATAATCTATCTTCTGTTTCACATGACCTGTCCAGTTCTTGTGAACAACAAAATTTTACAAGCTTATCCCAGTTGTACTGTAACTTTATTTGTACAAAAAACTTTTTTTATTATTATTTTTCCCACTCGCACTCATCTTGTACAAAATCAAATTGCGTTTTAAATTTTCAGTTTTTTAATAGATTATTCTGGTATAACCAACACCTTATCAAAGAGCATCCAAAAGACGAGCTACCATTGCGGAAAGCTGAGCTATGTCAAGGAAGTACAAAACTTCCTCCATTACAAGATCATCAAGATATAACAGAAATTCATCCTTATTTTTATGATCCAATAGATACCCAGTTGTAAGGAAGATTTTGCGAGAAAGAAATTTCGGACAAAATTCCAACTGGAGTTATGCATTCCTATTCCGCATCCAACATTAACATCCCAAGGAAAATTCCATTCTTAACACCAACGTTGGAAAGCTGCATACGTATAGGAGTAAAAATGAGAAAGTGGCTCCATTGGAAATATCATTTCACCTAGTCAAATTTTTGTATATAATTAGAGTAGGAGTAGGAGTAGTTTAGTTAAGTAGTTAGGTTTATTTTCAAATAGTTGATAGTCGAAATAAGAAAAGAGGATCATCCCTATTGTCTACACAACCCTAGGGAATGTCTGCTTCTCATTTCGTTAAGTTTTTCCCGTGAATAAAGTTTGCCTTGGTTAACAGCATTCGACGTTTACGAAAGACACCTTTTCTCTGTCAAGATTTTGAACTTCTGCTTCTATGAATGACAAATATTTTTCTTTGGAACTTGGTCTTTATTATCAATAGAACTTTAATCCAGATATGATATTAGTTTCAACTCCAAAAAGCTGAAAAAAGTAATCTCAGCGAAGCAATTGTTTTACATCAGTACAATGAAAGGCATCAACAACAAGATGAGGAGTCCCTGTAGAAACACCGATGACCAAAGAAGCTTTATTATTGTCATCCAGAACTTTCTTAAGTAAAGAAAATTGACTTCCTCCCTGCCAAAGGAAATCGCAGTATTCAGGGAAGCAATCCAATGAAAACACTATATCTCAAAGAATAAGAGGTCTCATCACAAGCCGACTTATCATCATCACAGATATTATAACTTGCTGACTTTGCCAAAAGTGTCCACCAAAATAGGGAAACGACTCAAGATTGTTGCGATCAAAAGATAGGGGGTCTCATCACAAGCCAGCTTGTTCAGCAAAAGTATAAATCTAGTGAATGACTGTGTCATAATTTGGCCACCAAACCAAGACATAGTTCTTTAGAGAATAAAAAAGAAAAAGTGTCAAAATGGGTTTTTCTTTGAATAGTTGTAAACACTTAGGCAGGATAAAGGATCATTACTAGTTAATAGGTAACCCTGTCGAGGCTATGGATGCCTGCTGGCAGCAGAGGCTCTACCTGCAACAAAGAAGCATATTTGAAAAGGACTGCTATACAAAGAAGACTTTATTTTAATTTTTATTCAAAGACCAAGTAAGAGTTGGCGTAAATGCAAGAACAAGCTAAGAATACAAGTAAATAGAAAGGAGTTGAAATGAAATATCATTGATAGTTTGAAGTATAATATTTTTATCTTTCTATAATAAATTTTAAGTTTTCTGAGAAAATTTTTATTATTTTTAGAAGTTTGAAAAACGTCAAAAGAGAGTCAGAGATAACTGGTTCTCCCAAGTGAATCGCCAATTGTTGTGGCCAGCAACAACCCCCCCTTTTTCATTTAAGTATTTTCCCAAAATACTAAATGAATAGGGGACCCCTAATTTAATTTTGAGAAAAATCAAATTTTCCTTCTTCAAAATAAAGATACAATCGTAGGCTTAAAGCGGTCTTTCGAATATTTTAACCTAATTCTACGATAAGGTAAATGTCTTTAAGAAATTGCATTAATTCGCAAGGCCCCCCAACATTAAGCCTAACGTCGCGTCGCAGTACGTAATGTCCATAAGGAAAAAACCTCAAAATCTTCCGATCTGCGATAACACTGATCGCAAGATCACACATCGCAGAAATGAAATGGAAATACTTAACAAACATCAAATTCCTGTGACCCGCGATGTTGTGACCTGCGATATTGCGATCGCCACGATGACACAATCTGCGATCTGGCGATTTGTGATAAGCATGCCTTGCGATGACACGATCTTCGATGTAGCATAAATCGAATCATGAATCATTTAAATCGCAAATCCTTCGGGCACGCCATTCAAAGATAGACCACTTACCATAATCTGACTCCAAATCATGCGCTTTTAATGATATTAAGTGGATTAGTTGTCAGTTATTTAATGAAATAAAGACGCGTGCTTTGCTAAAGGGTTGTTTCACATAAGGTGGCATATTTAGTATATCGGTTGCATTTAAAACTCTCCCATCACCTTTCTCAATCAGTCATTTCCACCTCGATCGTAATCTGCAGGAACTAAGAGATAAGAAGATTCAAAAAGTCGAACGCAGGAGCAAATGGGAAAGAACAATAAAGCCCAAGGCTTCGAGGCGAAGGAAAAGGCAAAGGAGATGGCGCCCTTGTACACAGACACTGCATGCAACAGAGACACAGGAATTTCGACCTGGGAAGGCATGTATAGGCTGCTGGAGGAGGAAAATCCCAGAGTAATGAAGGTCGATAGCTCCACGGGATCACCAAACTCTTCTGAGGCATCCTTAAAAGAGCTGGCTTGTTCATTTCTTCATAGAATAGCAGCTACACCCAAGATATTGCCATATACAGATATGATCAAATGGATACTTGACAATGCAGAGTTACAAGGCAGACAATTCAAGGCTCCAGGGCATGGGCTCATAGGATCATTCGCTGCGCAAGACTTAAAGCTCATGTATCATCTTCCGGAGCCTCATACGACCTACAACACGCAATTTGTCAAGAAATTTGCAACAGAGAACCCAAACCCGGCAGAAACCACTAAAGAATGGACCAGAAGAGAGGAGCCGCTAAAAAAGGAGAAAAATGGTATGTATAGCACTGGTTCTCTCACCTCTCCATATTGTTTTGCTGCGGCCATGCTGTGCAGGCTGTTTGGGATGCCAGACATAAATAAATTTTCGTCTGAATGGCTACCACTCATAGACGCTGCCACAAACGCCGGATCTCGTGTGGGCCAAAAATATTTTCTGATAATTATTCACTTGTCATGAATTACCGTTCTAAGAGATCCTTGTCACAAAGGGTCTATCCTCCGTTTTATCTGTCTGCTTACATTATGGATTCTATCTGCTATGTATCTAAATTTCCAACTATGGGTTGGAAATGGACTACCCAGGACCCGTCACCTATTCATCTTTACCACAAATTATTATGGGATTCACAGTATGCTCCTCACTTCTATCATATTTGCCACGGGCTAATCTTACCCCTATATAGGATGATGTATGGTGAAGAACCCCCGAGGTGTTCACTCGAAGCGCAAATAGACATCATCCCCATCGCAAGATGGTTCGGGGAAGAATGGTTCACTTATATCAGAGTGTTTGGGAGCACTGTACCTCCACATGTCCTACCTCTATATGTCCCCAACAAGCTTTTGGCTAGGGAAATTGCCTATCAGACTTACTCAGAAGGCAGCCTAACCAAAGAGCTAAAAGACAAGAAGAAGGCCATATGGCCTCAGTTTCCTGTAGCTTGTGGGGCCTTCTCATTATTTGATGTAGGACATGCTTTTGCCGAAGTAGGGAATGTGATGTCCCTACAATTATTTAAATTCCCCGCCCGACCTTTTGACCTAAATAATGTTGCCCATGATTTCACTATAAGTGTCAGAATAAAAGTGTTCGCTGGAAAGAAAGATTTATTTGATGACTTGTTTCAAAATAAAAGTTCATTCCAGGAAGTTTTGCGAGAAGCTAAGTCGGGGTTATCCCCAGATGACCTCGAAAGATTTTTGTTATTCAGAGAAAGAAGGCTAGCCAGTGTTCCTCTAGAAAAGTTGCAGCCGCTCGCTAGAGAGCCTACTGCAAGTGTCAGCCTCAGCGAAAACTCAAGTACTTCCAAATCCAAATCTGATGATGTCCAAGGAACACCTGAACATTCTAAAAAGTCTACAAGCGACCAAGGGAAAGTTGAAGAAGCAGCCAAGGATATTGCTAATTCTAGTGCCATGTCGCAACTGCAAGTTATCGCTTCCTCACCAAGAAATGTCCCTCCTCCCATCACTACATCATCGCTCGTCACGACAGAGCTCGATAAAGAGTGGGAAAACTTCAACGAGCTAATCGGCCTTGAAGGGCAAGTCCCAAGAACACCTGTGAGCGATGCACAGGTAACACAGGAAATGGTTTCAACCATGGTCGGTAATGTCTCAGAAGCAGAGCACAGTCATATCGCTCCGCCTTCTGAGCTCCTACTTAGTGTAGAGGAAATTCCCCCATTGGACGTGTTCTATAGTCCCCAACATAAGGCAATGGTGAGGAGACAAAGAAAGAAGAGAAAGCTGGAGAATACGCTGTCACAGGACGCCAAACATTTAGACGTCTTATGGAAAGACCTTAACAACAATCCGACAGAAAATCTCACGAAGTTGTCTCAAATCGCAGGAGCATACGCTTCTGCGACTATCGACAAGGCGTCCGAAGTTCAGCAACTGTTGAGGGAGCAAGAAAACCAGATATAGCTACTACAACAACAGCTACAACAGGCCAATGCCAGCAATGAAGCGTCCAAACAACTCGAGAAACTACAAGAAGACTTTCAGCAAATGCAGATAAGCTATCAGAAAAGCTTGGACGAAAAAGGAAAGCAGTTGCAAGCTTTACAAGAAATACACAAGGATGCGCCCAAGCTTTCTAAATTCATTTCAGAGTCTACTAGCTTAAATGAGCAACTTCTGCAGCGACGGGAAGAGTTGGGACGAAAAATATCGCAGTGGAGTCACTATTGCGAGCTGAGTGACAAACTCACCAATCAAGTGACAGACCTGCGAAGTGACTATGACCAGGTTGACAGATGAGTGACAGAGTATATAGCTTGGCAGGATGGAGAGGAAGGGAAGAGAGAAAATGCACCCAGAATAAACGAAAGCCATAAAGAATTGCTCTTTAACAAATGGGACGATCAAATCAAGCAGGCAGAACAGGCGGCAGAGGCAGCGGCGACAGAAGGAAGTGTTCTTATAGACTGTGTAAATGAAAATTTACACAGAGCCAACTTTATCACAGAAACCACACCGGGATACCTACCAAAAAAGTCACGAATAGAGGTAGAATGGAAAGAGAAGGCGCAGGAAAAGGGAAAAGTTATCCAGGCTTTGAACAGGTTGAATTGGGAGTGCTATTAGGCATACTTAGTCAAGCCACACAGTCAATGGATGACTATGAAATGCATCACAAACTCAGCAGAGAAAGTAGTGCCAGCTCTCATAGATTCCGCTTTCATAGCCCAGCTCAGCGCAAAAGTCGGCCAACCGACTCTTCTCAAATCCATGCTGAACACTTGCAGTTTCAAAGATCAAATTCAGAAGTAGCTTTTTTTTAGTATTTTGCTGTTTCTTTTTGTTTATATTAGAAAAAGGATGGTCGTTTGAGAACCGTATCCTAAAATTTTGTAAAAACACTATTATTAGATTTAGGAAGTAGTATTTTAACCCTTCTCATGCATTTAGAGAAGGGTCCAGAGATTTGTCAAAAACTTATCCTCAGAACATGCACTTCTGCACCCTCAGAGGAGGTTTGATGAATAGATTGGACGAGATTTATTTTACTTCATTTGATATCGCTACGATGTTCATCTCTGTACTCTTGTTAGATTTAGAACAAGTAGAGATAGAATCATTTTTTGCTTGAAGCTTATGGGTAGAACTAGTCATAATGGTACTTTAATCTCTTGGCCAATGTCTGCTTATACTCTTTAATGATTTACATTTCAGTGTTATGTTACTGCATGAATATATGGGTTATCATTTGGCACTTTTGTACGGTGGAGTCATATTGTTTATGCTTGACATATGAGTAACTTATTATGCGATATGCTATTCACAACTGTTTTGTCTAACTTCTTATGCAAAATAGTTTATATTTAATGGTTTCCTTTCTTATGATAGCTGAATGATCTTTATTACCAATTATTATTCGAAATCTTTTTAGATCGCATAATGGAAGATATACAATCCCGGGTTAGAATAGATTTGATTTGTTGTTTGTCATTAGATATAATAGCATAGAGTAAAGTTAAAGAATCTGATTTGGATTAGCTTTAAAATACTCTCAGATCAGCATAGTTCAACTCTATACACACACACACACCCAAGATCGGGAAACTGGTCCGGTTATCCCCAGTCGGACCCGCTATACCAAACGGATAAGGAGCTGCCAACCAAGGTCCGGACCGGGTGGGTATCCCCCTTGTTGTCGACCCGATTTTCGGGGCTTAAACATGCCATCAGGAAGAAGCGGGGCCTGAAGCTCAGCCTTCGCAACATCCAAGTCCTTGGGTACCTTGGTTGACCCTTGCCATGGAGAAATATATGGAGATAACGATGGGAGTTGGAATGCATCTACCTCTTCCTCAGCCTGTGCGTCTATCTAGTCAAGCAATTCTTAGAGAGCATTGTCATCCTTGTCGGTTTCGGTGGAAATAGCTTTACCCTTATCGGATGTGGATTGCTTGGTGAACCATGGTGAGGCTTGAACTGTTCATGTCTTTTGCTTAGTCTTCTTCTTTCACGGCGTGCGTGGGGATTTTGGAACGCCCGATGGCCGACTCCCACCCTCTGGCTCTTCCGGATTCAGCTACTTTTCTTCCGCAAATCGTGCTCGGGTTCTAGCCATGGTACTCATGGGTTGTTTGGGAGCTGACTGGTTGCTACTCTGCTCTGATGTATAGTGCCAATACATCCATGTTGTGCCCCGATCATAAAATAAAGCCGATATTTTGAATGACTTTCTTCCCTCCGTTTCTAGCATAGGGCTACCATGCCTTCGACGGATCTTAGCGAATCCGACTTGGAACTTTTTCCTTAAAGGTCCACCACTCCCTCCTTTCTAAAATACCGTAGCATCCTTTTCATGAATAGTGGTGCCAAAGGTCATGTCTTGACTGGTCCGTGCAATAGCGTAGTTCCTCGAGTGCTGCTGTAGTTGGGAAAGAAGTGCTTCGCCAAACTGGCTTCCTGTAGACTTGTTTATTGTCCCACGCCTTCTTTCAACTACACGGGGTGTTGAGACTGTAGCATCGACCACTAGTCAGGTGTTCGCACCACTGGTATGTCGTCGTACTGTCCCTACCAGCTCGGGCTACGAGCACCACTCGGTCACTCAGGTAGCTATTTTTCCATTCCGAGGATGTGTGCCTCCCAGCAGAGTCACATCTCAGTCGTTCTTAGAAATATTCCTTAATGGTCTAAAGCGCCTTATGTGTAGAGGGGCTACGTTGTTGTGAGTATCACAGTGTGACATTCACATATCGCTCTTTAGTCTCTTGACCGTACCCGGGGTGTGCTGTGAACGCAGGGCCTGCAACTATCCAGCTTCCTCTAAGCTTTCTTCCGTCACTTACTCTAGACCCATCTAGGCCGCGGTATTTGAAACTTCCAAAAGGTATGAGTTATCGGACCACTGCAATGTGGGCCACCCCTTGAGTCCCTGCAGATGTTGTCATTGACTACTGGCGACCAGAGTAGCTTTAGGCTACTTCCCTTAGTTTTTCTAGCTACTTGTGCCTGCACCTATCCGCGACCTTCATGCGTTCTAGCTACTTGTGCCTACACCTATCCGCGACCTTCATGCGTTCTTCTTTGCTTTATTATGACTGCCCTTTTTGACGAAGCCAAGGTTGTTTGGGGTGCTACCGTAGATATTATCGGCGTACCTATTTTCGGCCTCACCGAGGCAACCGGTTTTTCGGCTTCCTCCACGAATGGATCTATGGATCCCATCGCAACCATCCTATTGCAATTTAATGTGGTTACTTCATGTAGTTGGTTCTGCCATCGTTCAACCTCTTCATCCAAATCTAACGTGCAAGAGCTATCACAGTCCCATGAGAGTTGATTGTCCGCTATTGGATTCACCCTGTCCTGATCTCATGCTATGAGCTGATAGATACAGTCTAGTTCCCCATCACTGTCGTCATCATGCATAGGTTCAGTATAATGTGTTACTTCAGCTGGATCCAATGGAATTACTACTCGAAGAGAATTCTTTTCAAAGATCATTTTTCGTTTCTTAAGGTTGATGATTCCATTCATGTTCATTGCCT
This sequence comes from Pinus taeda, assembly GCA_000404065.3. Taxonomy (NCBI): domain Eukaryota; kingdom Viridiplantae; phylum Streptophyta; class Pinopsida; order Pinales; family Pinaceae; genus Pinus; species Pinus taeda. The sequence continues at coordinate 31,466 of APFE030108849.1, read as the reverse complement.
AATATACCCCTAGTAATGGTGGATATCGGTTACTGTCATCCACGATCTCAATGAATTCAAAATCTATTTGCGTGCTAGCATCATCGATGTCCACAGTAACCCCTTGCAGCCTTCCCATAGGTAAAATCTTTTTCTGGTTGGCTATTTGTAATTGGATCAAGGACCATTACAATGTAGGCCTGCCCATGCATTCCCAAGTCTATTTTGTTAGGACATTTGTGTTGGATCCCAGATGTAACACGACCTGGTCCATCTCATAGTTGCCAATTTGGACGGTCAGTCGCATCTCCTGATCGGTACACAAAACATGTTTGCCCAATTTGCAGATTAGGCATGGTTCGTCTGCCCTAGCACATCTATTTATTAATTCTTATAAACCTCTCACCACATTAGCATCCCTTAAAAGCTTCATATAGGTTTCTAGGAAGGTAGTTATCAAAGACCTTTCCTACTCCAATTCCGATTTCCCTTTACTACCCAAAGTCGATGCTTCTACAAAAAATTTCCTAGCCTCCAAAAAGGTTTCCTTTGCTTGTGCCAAGTCAAATTCTGGTTGTTTTGCGGGAGCCTTACAAACCCACGTATCCTCTTCCAGCTTCTTTCCCTTATCTTCCCCTGTAGCTACGCCCCTTCTGAGCATCATGTTTATGTTGGGGTCTTCAATGCATGGCTCATCCTTCATCATCTGGACATTCTGGGTGGGGATGGCTGGGAGCACTCCTTTTTCCCGCAATTGAGCAATCAATGTAGGGTAAGTGACTGCATCGTGATCAAACTGTAGCATAATGGACAACAGGCTTTATTTGGATTCATACAATCCCGAGTGTAATGTCCCTGTCCACCACAATTATAACAAATCAACTGTCCGCGGCCCTGTCCGGGCCCCCATCCTCTACACCCTCGTCCGCATATTAGGAATCCCCTATGCGCGAACGGTGTGGCCAGGTCCTACCCACATTTCTCTATTTGCATTCTATACGTAGGTGGTCGATCCATCAACAGGCGGAAATCCCTCTCCTCGTGACCCATCGTTCTGCAAAAGTTACAAAATAAGTGTTGAGGAGGTTGTCGTAAGTTCAGAAATAAGCGGCAGCTGTCCATGGCATTCTTTCCTCCTACCTAGAAAAATTTCACACCATAGCACAAAAGGAGCACTGACCCAGCTTGTACCTCCACTTTTAATGGCATTGAGCCTCCTTCTACCAAATGGTGTGAGAAAACTGGACAATGGTCCTTGTCGTGTGCTTGGCTCTTACATTTAATACAGCCTACCTTCGGTCGTACCTCTAGTTGGGATGACACTCTTCCTTGCTTCAGACTCTGCACTTCCAAGCTCAAGTTTTGGTGCGTGGATTTGCTAAACTCCCAACCCTAGGTTCGGTATTGGGGTTGTGTGTAACCTCATTGTTGTTTCCAATGCCTCGGCTTAGGTTGAGATCTTATGTTGACAGAAAACCATCCTCAAATGGGGCGTCAAGGATGCCACAAACCACATGCAATGCTTCCCATCTGTCAAAGTCATATTAGCTTTGCAGATAGTACTCTTTAATCTCTGGTCCAGATTCCACAGAGTTTCACCAGGCAACATTGCTATCTCCTTGAACCCAATGACCGACTCGGTTTTAGACTTTGGTCAGCCAAACTCATTATTAAGCACATCCTGTATCGCTGCCATCCCCTCATTCGAATGGCCAGTTGAGTATTTTATGTACCATGTCAACACCGCAATCCTATAGTGCACTGACCAGTGTGGCCTTTTTAATGTTTTCATCCGTTATGCCTTGTGCGTCCCATACAGATTTTATCACAAACCAAAATCGACTTGGCTCTTCATTCCCTACACCCTGAAATTTCGATAACTTGACTATGGTCACCATCCCAGCTTTTGGTGGTGGAGGGGGTGTTGGTGTGGATGGACTCGGTGCGGGTGAAGCGGGTGGTGGTGTAGACAAAGGTGGTATCAGTGGGATGCGTTCTTTAATCAATCAAATCATACTTCCTGGCAAGAACCTAGTGAGGTCCTCCTCGCCTTCTCACAAGATATAAATCAAAGGGTTGTTTTCTACTTCTCCTGTTCTTCGATAACCCTTTCCACTCTGTGTTACTCCAGACATCAATATACGCACAAGATCTATTTTGCGCACAAAAGCATCTTATTCCAAGTATTTAATGATTTGATGTATCTACCCCGCAGTCCTTGGAGAAATTTCTTTTCTACTTTGTTGTAACTTATAGTTGTATCTATCGTGAATTTAGTGATAAATCCCCCTATAATCTGATCTAACCAGTGGTCTACTGCGCGTGCAAGTTTATCTTCGGTATCTTCCAGCCTACAGACCAGTTTCGGAGTCTACACTATCGGCTAGTCTAATCTGCACCTTCCCACATTACCAGCTAACTTCACGATACACTCGTACAATTCTAACGGGAATGTTACGAAGAAGATCTCGTGTATATTAGTGAATATATAGTGATCCAACCACTGTTCCTCCAATATCCGCGAGTTTTTGTTTTCCTGGACCGCGAATTCGTGAAGCTTCAGATCCCACCAATCTTCGAGTTCTTTCTTCATAGGATTCTAGTGTTCCCACATTAGACACCCCTTATGCAGATCTTGGTCCTAGCAATGGAACCATTTTTTGGCTTATATGGGCCTGATCTAGGTTTGGAAGATTTATTTAGCCAAACAAATCCCACAGCTACCGGCCCTTTCGGTAACAGCCCGTAGAGCGCGAACTGAGGTCTCACCCAAGGTAGCAAGGGAGGGTGTTGGAACCAGGTTTCCACACCCTAGGGATTTCTTGGTGTGGTCTGGAGGTTTCGCGCACTGGTTTATAGCTCCGCACTGCTTGGTATTCGCACAGATCTAGCTTGAGTATATCTTCTTTATTAGTGCGTTATTCTATTAAATGATGTGGTTATCAATTACCAAGGTCTTTAAGCAAACATTTAACCAACACACTTGATTCACGTATTAAAATAAACCTAGATTTATACTCATTCCAGCCATAAGCAGATAAGATTAAACAGATATTATGACAGTTCAAAAGAAACACAGAATTCCAGAAGAAACTTATCTTTATTTCCACTTTGTCCTTAATACATCCAAATCTACCCTGCGCACTCAGCTGCAGGGGTCCGCGCACATAGTTGCGGACTTTCCAAGCCTCTGCGCACACAACCACAGAGCCTCTACCTACTACCCCAATACCTTGACTCAGACTTATAGATGCTTTCCAAATATCTTTCCAAGAACCCATTACATTTCATATTATCAAAACTCTACTCTTTCTACCCATAGAGCCTCGCTCTATTTATACCCTTCTTTGGCCCGCGATCCCTACGTGGGATGACTCTATTTACATTATTTTTGGGCGGACTACCCTTTGACTCGACCTATTATGATTCGTGATCTATGCTTCCAGCGGAATCTTTATCCTAACTTTACCCAAAAGCTCCAACTCTACGCCCTTTAATCGTTGCGTGGGGCTTCCACTACCCAACAATTAAAATAAAAGTCATTAAATAAATATAAGCGAAATCATTAAACAAATAAATTAAGTCAAAAAAGCATTAAGGGTAATACTTTAAATAATGGAGAAATCAAAATTTTTATTTTAAAGAAATCAAAATTAAGAAATAAATAAAAATTAAGTCAAATGAAATATAGAAATTAATAATAATAAATTTTATAAATAAATTATTATTATTAAGAATAATAATTAATATTAATATTATTGAAAGGTAATATAATTTTTTTTGGTCAAGTAAGAATGGAGATTTCTATTAATTGTACAAGTACATTACATATGTTACACGTCTTTGCAAATGCAAAGACCCAAACAAGAACCAGCCTGTTGTGGGAATGCCACCAACAGGAAAAACAAAAGCCAGGATCAAACCAATTCTCACGGATTTCCAAAAACTTTTAAACAGGAAGGAGTGTTAAACTCCCAAGGGTTCTCTATCATCCGCTGACAACTTTAGAGCTTCCACTAAGCTAATAGACCTCTCCAAAACTTGCATAGTTCTGCTAAAATACTACTAACACAAACAATGGTTTGAAAAGTTTGAAATACGCCCCTCTAAAGAAAAGTCAGCACTTCTTCACCGTTGATCTATCCAAGATCCAATAGTCACAACACTTCTTGACTTCGAAACATGCACCTCGTCTGTTAACCGTCAATCTCACCCCACCAGATCTAACAGCTCACACGTATTTCGACTGGTTAACTTGCACACTTCAAATCTACCCGAAAAGTGGAATCCCTCTCTCACTTCGTTGATACCTGTCACTGAGTGAGTGGAACCGGAGCCAACTGGGGAATACCATTTATGGCTTTTCCTCCGCCCAAAATCTACATGTGGGTTTCTCAACCCATTTCTACTTAACTGGACCCGACTGTAACTCAAACCAAAGTTTAAAAACGTTTGAAATCCTCCCTTTTGAAGAAACGTCAGCACTTCTACACAGTTTATCTATAAAAAATCCATTGGTCACAACACTTGCTGACTTTGAAACTTTCTCCTCACCTGTCAACCGTCACTCTCGCTCCACCGGATCTAATAGCTCATGCCTATTTCAGCTGGTTGACTTGTGCACTCCAAATCCACCCGAAAAGCAGTTTCCCTCTCTCATCTGACTGCTACGTGTCACTGTGTCTATGGAATCTGAGCCAACGGGGAATTATGTCTTACTGCCCTTCCTCTACCCGAAATCCACTTGTGGGTTTCTCCAACCCACTTCTACTCGTTAACCATCAGGCAACTCCCTCGCCCAAACACCATAGATCTAACTCCACTGAAATCTATCGGTCCAAAGCCAATCTCCACACCACTGCATCCTTGGAATTCCTCCGCTAATCTTGATTGTCTGCTCAAATCCATTGGAATACTGATGCCAATACAATCTACGGACTGTTTCCAATCAAGAAGCAAACAGTTTTAGCATCCATGTACTCCCGCCTGTCTCTTGAGCCTCATCAATCCAGCTTATCAAGCCATCATTCCCTATCTTTGGCAGCCTGATAGAGACAATCCTCTAACAGTTTTCCTGGGGGTATCAGCTCCCAAATGTGTCGAGTTTCCCTTTCATTACTAATCACTCCATTCACCAGATGATCAGCTAACATATTAGCTTTTCTTTCCACATGAACAGCTTTTACATTTTTTAAGGTTTGTAGGTGGGTATAAATATGGAGTAAGACCTGCGATAACCTCCAATGTTTCGACACTTTATCTGGTGCCATATCATTGCATATTTTCATGGCTGCTCTATTAATTACTTCTGAATCTGCTTCAATGATGACATTGTGTGAATTTGAGTCCACCAAGATTTCCAGGCATTGCTCTAAGGCCATGAGTTCTTCCATGTTACTAGTGGCCTTTCCCAAGTGGCCATGAAATATCTCCTTTATTCATCCCTGTTCATCTTTTATAACACCCCCAAAACCAACTAACCCCGGGTTTCCCTTAGATGCTCCATCTATATTGACTTTTAAGAAACCATGTGGAGGAGGATTCCAAATATTTATATCTGCATTCATTTGGCTCACACCCTTAATTATGCCCTGTGGGCTTATAAACTGGAGACCCAAATGCAGTAGTATACATGCATCTTGGGGCAAAGGAGGGTCCTTGGGAAGTTTCCACAACATGCTTCTAAATGTGTCTTTAAGTTTCCTTAAAATTTGATTAATTATGTGTTGGGGCTTGCTTGCTTTGTTCTTGAAGATCCTACAATTACATTCTTTCCAAACATCCCAGATAACAAATTCTGGAACCAAAGTCCAAGCTTTATTGATGATTTCATTCCCTGAAAAGTTTTTCCTCCAATTCTTCAAAGTGTTGGAGACGCTAAGTTTATCCCTACCAGTGTGCCTAAAGATTGAAGCCACCCATTCCCACACGATAGAGGTGAAAGGGCGGAGGTTGAGAAGGTGATCCATAGTCTCCTCTTGTAAGCCAGATAGGTAACATTTGGATGGGCCGGTGAAGCCTTTTTTCAGGAGATTCTCCCAAGTTAAAATTTTCCTTTGATGAACTAGCCAAATGAATAACTTTATTTTCATCCAGTGGTGGCTCTGCCAAAGATTCTTCCATACTTGATGAGGGTTTTGGTAGTAAAACCCTATTACTACCTGTTTAGCTTCTTTGAGGTTGAATTTTCCTTCAGTGTTCCTTCCCCATATTAGTTGGTCAGGAAAGGAGGATACGAAAATCCTCCTATGTTCTAGATCCTGAGCAAGAGAGTCTACCTGGGCCTTTAGAGATCTCTCTTCACTATGGCCTAGATCCTTCCAAATTCTCCATTTTCCATTGTTCCTTACCTAGTCCCAGAAGTCATTTACCATGAATAGACCTTTGTTATTAGTATCATGCTTGAGAGCTACTAATTCATCCTTATACACGTTGGGTTCTTGTTTCCAGTTATCCTCCCAAAACCGAGCCAGGTTCCCATCTTGGATCTCCCAGAAACTATGCTACTGAAAAATACCTTTATTTTCCCAAGCAAGGTTCCAAATGTGGGAGCCCATAATATGCCCTGACATTCGAATGTGATCCTTCTCCTGCCAATTCTTGGCATATTTTTGTTTCCAAAGCCTGGCCTAGGGGGTTGTTGATTCCTTGATCCACCTCCACTAGAGTTTAGCTCCCAAAACTCTGTTGAGGGTTTTAGGGTCATGAAGCCCCATACCACCATGGCTCTTGGGTTTGCATATCTTGTCCCAGGCCACTAGAGCCCATTTATTTTTTCTTCTCCTCTGCCCCATAGAAAATCTCTTTGTATGCTCCTGATCTGTTATTGAACTCCTTTAGGAGTAGGAAGAGCTGGGAACATGAAAATGGGAATTGCCTACAAGACAGCCTTTTGAGCACAAGGTGCCCCACCAAATTTAAATACCTCCATGTCCATTTTATGATATTGTCCTGAAGTTTACTTTTATTGGCTCCCATACTCACTTGCTTAGAGGCTTATCTGTAAGAGATATGCCCAGATACTTGGAAGGCAATCGGTCCATTTGAAACCCAAGAATCCTGGTGATGTTTCTCTGAATGGAAATGTCAGTGTTAAAGAAAAAAACTTTTGATTTGTTGAGGCTTACCTCTGTGCCAACTGCCATAGCAAAGTCATTTAAGATTTTTTTGATCTCTTTGGCTTCCGTGACTGTGGGTATGCCCTGCAACATTGTGTCATCCACAAATTGTTGATGAGTATTTTCTGCTCCATCCAATGTGAGTTTGATACCTTGGATTCTTCCTTCGGCATTTGCCATTTTAATCGCGCTGCCAAGCCCTTCCATCATGAGAACAAAGAGGAAGGGTGAGAGCGGATCCCCTTGTCTGAGACCTCTGGAGGGTGTGAGGGTTCTTAAATGAGCGCCATTGAGTAGGATGGAAAAACTAGTCATTGTAACTAGTGCCATAACCCCTCTTATCCAGTTTTGGTTGAAGCCATATGCTCTTAGAATTGCCCTTATACAAGACCAACTTAGCTTGTCGTAAGCTTTCGCTAGGTCTAGCTGAATGATCATACCAGCTTTTTTGTTTCTTTTGAGAGAGTATACCACCTTGTGAGCTTGGATGATGTTATTGATGATTTTTCTTCCTTCCACATATCCCATTTTCTCCTCTAAGATGAGAGCTGCTAAAAAGGTCTTGAGTCTATTGGCGATCACCTTGGAAATAATTTTGTACACCACATTACATAAAGCTATGGGTCTAAAGCCCTCTAGAGTCATGGCTTATTCCTGTTTTGGGATCAAAGCTATGAAGGAAGCATTAAGAGCCTTCAGAACCTTTTTAGATCTTCTTGAGTCTTCCACCACCTCAAGGATATCCTGTTTGAGTATTTTCCAGCAGGCTTTGAATAAGTCTTCATTGAACCCATCTAGGCCTAGAGCTTTTCCATTTTTCATTTCACTAATCACTTCACTGACCTCCTCTTCCAACACTAGCCTGTTAAGATTGTGGTTGTCCTCTCTAGTGACCAGTTGAGGGATGTGCTCAGTGAAATTGTTGACAAACCTAGATCTATCCACCAGAGGCTCCTCTGCTATACTGAGGAAGTGTTGAACAAGGATAGATTCCATATCTTTGTGAGAGAGGAGTTCTATCCCTTGAGAATCTTTGACCTTTGTGATTCAGTTGTGAACCCTGTGATCCATGGTGGATTTATGAAATAAATTCGTGTTTCTTTCTCCCTCTATAATCCACTACACCCTTGATTTATGTCTCCAGAAAATTTCCTCTTGCATGCACCGATCTTCCCATTCTTCCTACAAAGAGTCAGCTAGCTTTTTCTTCTCCTCAATAAATCCATCTGTGATGCTGATCTGATTGGTCTCCTAGAGTTTCTATTCAAATTCTCTTTTGGCTTTGAATATATTGTCAAATTCCTTTTTGTTCCAATCTTTAAGCCTGGATTTGATATGTTTAAGTTTCTATTGGAGCAGGAGCATTCTAGTGCCTTGAATGTTCAGATCCTCTCTCCACCATTTGTCAATATTGCTGGTGAATTCAAGGTGAGAGAGCCAGGCATTTTCAAATATGAAGGGTCTGTTTCTTGGTGTACCCATGAAAGTGGCTTCTAGTTGTACAAGCCAATGGTCTGAACCTCCAAAGGGAAGAATAGAAGCTGACATGGCAGGGCCTGAATGAATGAGGTCCTCTAAAATAATAAATCAATCGAGTTTCGAGGTGACTTGTGAAGCCCCTCCCCTCTTGTTGTTCCAGGTGAAGGTCCCATTGATTGTTTCAATGTCCACTAATCCCATGTTCCTTATGAAGTTCTGGAAGGCCATGGAGCCTCTGCCTAGTTGTCTGATACCGCCTTTTTTTCTATAAGAGATCTTATCATATTGAAATATCCTGCAACAATCCGGGGCATATTGGGGTGTCTTGCTCTTAGTTCCTCAAGGGAGGTGAGAAACCTGAGTTTATCTTCTTGCTTTTGAGTTCCATAGACATTTGTGATCATGTATATCTTCTGATCCCCTAAAGGTTGACATACCAAAGAAAGATAGTTCCTGGACGCTTCAGCATCTAGGATTCCAAATTTCTATGGATCCCAGAGTGTGAGAAACCCCCCCACTGAGTTATTTGCTTTAACCTCTAGATACTCATACTTGATTAGCCATTTATTATGAATTTCTCTAATCTTATCCATTGAACATTTTGTCTCCTGAATAAAAACTATATATGGTTTTTCTTCTTTTATTCTATTACTGAGATTTCTTTGTTTCCTTCTATTTCTTATGCCTCTAATATTCTAGGTTGTGAGCTTCATTAAGAAAGGTTTGTAAAGGAATAAATAGTGAGATCTTTCATCTTACCTAAGTTGATCAAGAATTTCCCACATTCATTCAACAACTCATTCTGTCTTTTTCTTCCTCTTTTCCTGTCTGGGTTCTTTGGAGATTGTGCTTGTATCTCCTCCATCATTTTGACCCCTCTATGCTCCTAGCTTTCATGATTTCTTTTGAATCCAAATCCCTTCGATTGTGATATCCATAGGAAGAGATGTTGAACTCTATCATATTCCTCTTTTGGCATGGAGTCCACTCCTTTGGTCCTCCCCTATTCCATAAATTTCTCTAGATCTAAATTTCCCTTTCTAGAATCTCCTGCAATTAATGGTCCTCTGTTCCCGCCTCACTTGGAGTCATCTCATTGTCCCTACATATCTCCATAATTCTTGGCATATCCTCCTTTTGTTGGCTCTTTTCTATGATATCTTCCATGCTACCATCCCTTTCCTTCTCAGTGATAATGTTCTCCACTTCCTGGTTTGTTTCTTTATTTCCATCTTCTTCTTCTAGGATCTCAAAGCTATTGTGGCTTGGTTGTCTTTCCTCATTGATCTTTTTTTATGGCCACTACTAGCTTTTCCCTTTGCCCCCAACCTTGGTTAAACCCTCGAAATTTTTATCCACAGTGGTTTTCACATTTCTGTCCATATTGTTTGTTGGGCAGTCTCTGTATAGATGCCCATGCTCATGGAATTTGCAGCACCTAAATGTGATGTGCTCATAGTCCACCACCTGCACCCATTATTCATCATATAATTCTAAAATTACCACATCTGGAAGTTCTCCAGAGAAGTCCATTTCCACACATATCTGGGGGAAGGAGGTGTATTTTCCTTTTAGAGTCACATCTGAGATCTTTAGAAAATGCACTAGTTTTCTGCCTATTGTTTTCAGAGATATCAGTAGCCAATAATCCAGAGGAAGGAAGTATAGTCTAATCCATATGGGTACCGATGTGAATGTTTCATGTTCTAGGACAAAGTTCATCATCCATGGCCGCATGTAAAGGCATGCAGCCGCATAGAAATATGGTCCTCCTTCGAACACTCTATCTTTATCCTCTAGGCTTGTAAACACTAATGTGAAGAAGCCCTTAGATCCAGATGAATGTTTATTTCCCCCTTTGGTTTCTAGTGGCTCCTTATCCATACGTGCAACACCCTCTCCATGGACCATATCCCCATGAATTTGCATATAACCGTGTATTACGCCATATGATCCATATGCGCTTGTAGTGCTAGGTCACTTAAGATGACCCGGGCAATGATGTTTGACTTGGGTTTGCATGTTAGGTAAACTTGACTCATGATAGAGTCAAAGTTGACCAGGTTAAACAGTGTCGGATTGGCCAGGGTTTTGGCCAAGGATAATGAAGTTTCATTATGGTTGGGTTTTTCCTCGGATTTGGGGTTTTCCTGGATAAACATTTGTGTTTATGTGTTTATACTTTTATGGTTGTTGTTGGTTATTTTATTATATATATTCCTCTCAGTAATTATTCATGTTATGTTGTAAATTTTCTAACAACTGGTATCAGAGCCAGATATTGGTTTCAAAGGGATATTTTGATGCCACGGGTTTATAGTGCCTGATGAGATCAATGCAGCTTTTTTTTTTCAGATTTGGGTCTGAAAGTAATGGTGGAACAACCGTACGCAGAAGAACCTTAAGGAGAATGTGTGGAACATAATGTCGTAACTGCCAAGGATCGCAGTGCATTTACGATATTTACCGATTTGGAACATGCTGACGAATTGTTTGGGATTCATGCGACTATTTAAAGAAGGTCAACAGAAGAAAATTGTTTATGCGACTTCAAAAATTGTTTGTTTTCTGCTACGTGAGGCCACTGGTGCTGGAATCTACGAGGTTATCATCGGACTTGAAATTGGAGCGGTTTGATAGAAGTCTTTGAGCAAATAAAATTGAGGATGGATCAGAATCGCAATAACAATAAACAAAAAAAAAAATAATGAAGTCAAAATTATTGCATGTAAATGGGCATACTATTGTAAGACCTGGTAAGGCATGTGTACCCCTCGGTGATCACCAGTAAAGTCTGGGTTAGACCTAGATGGTAGGGGGGATTTCGGGTTAACAATACCCCGGGTAAAAACTTTGAGGGGGGTAAGAGCTAGAGTGAGCAGGATTGTCTCACATAGCAGATTTGGCTGGAGTTAGTCAAGGAACCCCAAGTCAAGTTTAAGGGGGGAATTGTTAGGTAAACTTGACTCATGATAGAGTCAAAATTTACCAAGTTAAACAGTGATGGTTTTGGGGCACATGGTATTGTGCACCCATAATATTCTTCCCGTGGTATGATATGTAATGGAGCTTATAAAAGACTGGAAGGATTTCATTGTAATGCAAGACCTGGAGGTGAGCGGTGAAGGCTCACTTGGTCGAATTGGCTAGGATTTTGGCCAATGCTAATGAGATCTTATTAGGTTGGGTTTTTCCCTGGATTTGGGGTTTTCCCGGATAAACATTTGCGTTTATGTTTTTATGGTTGTTGCTAGTTATTTTCTTATATATATTCCTCTCAGTAATTATTTATGTTATGCAGTAAATTTCTTAACATTGCATACCCCAGTTGTCCTTATAGAAGTAGTTTTTTTTACTGTTGTCCCCTTTCTCCTTCTCCTTACGAGCTTCCTGCTGATCCCCTTCATGTTCATGAGGTCTACTTCTTCCCAATATTTCCGTGTTACTTGCCTTTGTTGCCTTCTCCAGAGGTTTCTTGAAACGCTGCTTTCCAGTGTCCTTGCTTCTATCCATGACTACTTGACTATAGGAGGGAGCATCACTCCCCCCTACGCCTCCCACCATGGTACCCAAATTCAAACCCTAATGCCAACCCTAGATCAAGTTGCAGAGCCTCTGCCATCCAAAAGTTATGACCGTGAAAGGTAATATAATTAACTAAAGGTAAAAAAAAAAATAGAATGGAATAAGAATAACAATAAATAAGTACAAATTAAAGATAAAAATAAAAAGAGAGATTAAAATCGAGAAGAAGAATGACTTGAGGAGAGAGTGGGGATCTAATTTCTATTGATTCTCCAACCATCATCCCTATTAAGATTGTTGGTGATCCACTTATTTATCTCAATGACTTCCCACAACTTACTATAATGATAATGAGGGATCTTGCCAAGGACATGATCATCCTCAACACAAATGTGATGCTTAGTCTTTGTAGAATGCTCAACAAGAACCGAAGAGAGAGAGTGATTATGCTTAATGTCCGCAATGTACTCTTGAATTCTATGCTTGACAAACCATGTCACCTATATAATGCTTCCGATAAAAACAAAGGATCATCCTCAAATTGTTAAATCAATCTATAAATAAATAAATATAATTATTAATTATTAATAATTAAACTGACTTACATCTATCAAGCAATTAGAGAGATCAAATATCTCAATTTGCAAACCTATTTTTAGTGTAAACTTGAAGAAAAGTTTGCACCTTGAGAGATTTTGTCCCTCTCGGCGTTTGATAGATCCAAAATTAAGATGGATCTAGGCTAGTTTAATTATTAATAATTATTAAATTTATTTATTTTATTTTCATTTGATGAGTCAAAATGTTTTACTTGATGATGATGATTAACATCCACTAAGACCCATATGACCTACTTGACTTTAAGAAAGTAAGAGTTTAATTTAGATTCTTTAACATTTTATTTCTATGATAAAAAAAGAAGGGAGATTTTGGAAATTAGAATGGATATGAGTAAGAGTTGGACAATCCAAGAGAAAATTCTTTTCTTTTTCAAGCCTCTTAGTATTGCAAAGGTGGAAGACTCTTTCATCCCAAGGTGTTTTGGAGATTGACCAACATTCAATTTCATTTTCAATATCATATGGACGTTAGTTATTATCTTGGCAATGTTCATTTTCTTCTTAGCATTGGTCATGATAGAGGGATAATTTAGTTTTCAGGAGTGGACTTGTTCACCTCCTCATAGTATCTTAGCTTCCTTTTCCCCTCTAACTCCTCATTGTCCCACATGTTATCCTTAAATTTGAAATTAATAATACTTTTAATATTATCCTTATTCTTCAAGATTATCTCCTCCTTTACTCCTCAATAGTCTACCCAAGACTAGGCATATTTATGCTAACCTCACTTGAGCTAGATGTTGGACACCTAATCCACTAAGGGTTAGTGTGGAATGTGAAAAGTCACTGGAGTCCAAGAGACCACTTGGTATATGAGGACCAAGGGTCACAAGAATGTATTATAAATGTATATTTTTGTTAATAGAAATGTAGTTCAAGTATATCCTATTTGGTTGTCCATTATTATTGTATGTTTAACATGGTATCAAAGTGAGTGTTCTAATTTGAGCCACTTGTTTTGTGGTCTTTATGAATCTGACCACTACTATAAAGTTTCACCTTTGTTTTCTCAATGTTCACTCGTCTCTTAACTCTTACATCTAAAAAAAGAAAAACCCCTAATGCTCCCTACCAACCATGTCCGTGGATTGTTCTCGTGACCGTGGGTGCACCAAACATTTTGTAAATGTCTCCTACTTATGTTTTTTCAATTATATTCTTTGCTAATTTGCAAGCATCCACATTTCACTGACATATTTTGGACGGTATACCTGCTAGCAGAGGTCATTCAAAATACTAGCTTGAAAAGCTAGGGCACAACCCCGATGGCGATGGCATGAGTTCATAAGGATTCGAACCATTACTATGCCATTAGCTGCATAACACCCACTACATATTGGTCAAATTTTGAATGTTTGGAATGCCCGAGTGCGGAGTCTCCATGCGTAATTCCTAACGATTCACACACAATGTTGAATCCAACATTTTCAACAAGAGATTGTTGAGAGGTGTATATCATACGAGTTAATTAAATCATGGTATGTTCATTTAATATCAACCATTTCTAAGCATTAATTGATTATTTATATGCATTGAACAGTGCGTTGTAGTGGTTGGTCATTAAATATGTCCTGGACTATGGTGAAGGGTAGAACTTAGTTGAATAGTTTAATTTTGCATGAGTTAATTAAAATCCTGCATTGAAGTTATAGATGCATTGACATTCATATGTATACATTATTGTAATGTCTGTTGGTCGAACCTATCTCGGTTCATATTATATGCTGGCACAAAATTTGCATATGCATTGGTTCATGTAGGATGTATGAAGGCATACGTTGATTCATGTATGATGGGATGCACTGGTTCATATTTATGCAACATAGAAGTTATAATGCATTGAGCTTGAACACCTGGATGTGCGTTAAAATATGTTGATTGCGGTCCGTTGGTTTATCTCCTTCATATGTGCGTGGAATTTTATTGGTGTCATTGTTCATATGTGCGTTGAATTTGAAATTGAAATTTTTCTTGATGTTGAGGTCGACCTTTACTTCCATCACAAAAATGACCGAGCTCAGTTGTAGTGGAGCGTTCACTACGATTGTTAGATGCGCACATTAAGGAAGCATTTCAATGATCCACATCTAATGGGGTCTGCATATTGTGCATGATATATATATATATATATATATTCATTTGTTTGTTATGTGATCGTGAATGCTATATTTCATAGTGTGTGTTAACCCAATATTTTAAAACAAACCTGAGATTCCACTTTTTTTGCACTTAACCAAAAGAAGAGAATAATTCTTGCAAGAGGTGAACAAGAGTGAAATATGTGAATGGCACTCCAGCTCTAACTATTATAAGAATTGCACATTTATATTGAAGGATGGAGTAGCCATGGGCTACCTACATGTTTCTATCATTTGTGGGTCTCATTTAACAAAAATAATGAAAATTCTTTTATGAAACTTTCGCCCCTTCATTCTACATTCATAAGTGTGGGATATGCACAAACACCCTTTGAGGCACCTGAGAAGAATCTTACGAGTTCAAACCACTTTTTGAATGTAAGATAGAGTCTAAGCTGAATTATCTAGGTATTCCATGTGAACCTTTCTCAATTTAAAGGATTGGAAGGAGATACTCTGAAAATCTTATGAAAGTAGTATAATATTGATGCTCCTCTAACCACAAGTTCAGTGAGTGTTGCATAGTGAGATGTTTACTCCTATCAATGCTCCTAAAACCCAAGGCAAATAATGATATTGGTGCACAACTTTCATATGCATTAGGGACTATTTATATTCATTAAAGTTGCAGTTATTTGGCATTGTATAATTTATCTATTCATAAGTTCACTAGTAATTTTACATTCTAAGCAAGTGCATTTGTACTTGAAGAATTGTTGTGAATTGGATTGACTTGATGATGCATTAAAGGTATTGAATACCCTAATCCATTCCACTATTGATGGGATGGTAAAAGTCAGTAAGGAAAATCTTTTCAAACGTGCTTGCAAAATGCACAAGGAAAGATAGAGTTTTTGCAGCTTGAGTCATAACTACAGCGAGAGGACTTACAACAAAAGATTCATCCTTTTGAACTTGATTTTGTTCAGAAAAATCCCCTTTTTTAGTTTGAAGTTGACTCCGATCAACATGATTAAATTAATCAAGATAGTAAAGTTGAGGTTGATTCGAGAAAAAATTTACATGCCAAAGTATAAATTTAGCCTGCACTTCCCAAGCCCATCATCAAACCTTGGGAAGAGCTTGTCAAAAGTAAGAAAAAATTGATCTTGGACATGACAAGGATGTTTCCTTTCATAATCCAAACTATTCTATGTGAAATCCAATTTTCGAGTGCTAGATTTCTTAAGGACAACTCATAATCACCTACTCCTCCTCCGCAACAAAAAATTGTCAAATGCCACAGGGTTGGCCAAGCAAAAGATCATTGTTTTGATCTTATCCATGTGAGAATTGTGGTCAGCACAATCATGATTCAAATAGATGATTCAGAAACAAGCCTCCTACAAGAACAAATATTTACCTTGGATGGATCGCTTCTTGGCAATGTGCTTCAATAGGCAAGAAGATATTTCACTCATATCACATAATTTGTTCTCGACTTTTGAAAAGTCTTGTTGTTGCTTTCATCATATTCTCACCTTGTATCTTATAGGGGGGTAATTGATGGTCATCTACAAGTTTCAAAGATAAATCAAGTGAGTTTGAGCCACAACCTGAACCTCCTTCCTGAGCCTACAACTAGAGACAGGCATACCCAAATTCCAATTTGTAGCTAGAGACACAAAGAAGCCTTTGAGCATGCATTTGGTTAGTGGTCTTCCTTAAACCACTGCAGGTTGTAGAACCCCCTTTTCCAAGTTGAAGGTCTCCCTCTTCAAAGAATTAAGGAGCACTTCCTCTAGCAGAAGACTTCAAATTCTTGCCAGATTTGGAAGAGTTTTGGGAATCACACTAAGCGTTCCTTTGGTTGGTAGCCTTCCTTAAACCACCGTAGCTTGAAGACCTCCCTTTTTCTAGTTTGAAGGTCTCCCTCTTCAAATAATTAAGGAGCACTTCCTCTAGCAGAAGCCTTCAACTTCTAGCCATATTTGGAAGAGTTACAAGAACTGCACTAAGCATTCTAGTGTTTGTGGTTATCCTTAAAGCATCGCCAGTTGAGACTTAGAGTTCTCCCACCTTATGCAATTATCTAAGAGATAATCTTCAACTTATTTTTGTCATGCATTGTTGTATTTTTGTATTAGAGTCTATTCTTAGACTCATATATACCCCTTCGGATTAAGGGGGGAATGTTGGACACCTAATCTGCTAAGGGTTGGTGTGGAATGTGAAGAGTCACCAAAGTCCAAGAGAAACCTTGGTATATGAATACCAAAGGTCACAAGAATGTATTATAAATGTATATCTTTGTTAATAGAAATGTAATTCACATTTATCCTATTTGGTTGTCCATTATTCTTGTGTGTTTAACACTAGAGGTAAGGGTTTTGGCTAGAGTTAGAAGTAATTTTAGGAATCTTCTTGGCTTCCATGTCATATAACTTCTTTTTATACATGAGATACCTAGTCATAATCATTCTTTCAATGGGGAAAATGATAACTTCAATCAAGAGGACAGGGTAGGGAGTATTAATCTTGAGGTTTTAGGTTATAAATTGCTTTTGGATTAGCTTAATCTTCCTCCATGATTATCTATATAATTTGTAACCTCAAACCTCATATTAATATGAATAACAGGGGTGATGAGAGTCTTAAATAGGATTTTTTTACTCCATACCTAAAGATCCGTCAACTTCCAATTGTTTTCAAGTCCATAATAATATTTCTAGCCTCCAATCATCCTTTTATTGATTCTATAATTCCAATTGAGTTGATGATGCATGTCGATTCCTAGATATTTGTACAAAAAAACTTTATCCATGTAGTTATTATCATATGTAAAATTATCATAGTTGATCTTGCCAATGCTAACAGTCATACCCATCTTGGAGTAGTAAACCCGGAGCATTCTAAATTGCTTGTCACGATCATCATGACTCTTGGATAAAAGAACACTATTACCAGCATAAAGGGGATGAGTAATCACCATACAAATAATCTTGGGGCCATCACATCCTATATCTTCCAAACTGATCTGAATTGAAAGTGGAATCCACCCATGGTATTCATCCACCCATGGTATTTATCCACCCATGGAATTTACCCATGGTATTGTAAGTGGCATCCACCCATGGCATTCATTCACCCATGGCAGTGTAAGTGGTATCCATCCATGGTATTCATTCACCCATGGTATTTACCCACCCATGGAATTTACTTGTGGTATTGTAACTACAAAAGAATATAAGTAACAAATCGCATATTTTAAAAGGACATATTTTCCACCACAATGTAACTTTTACAATTATTCTCCGTTTTAATTAAAAAGATTCTTTGTGGTTTTTCTTACTGTGTGTTCTCATATTTTTTTATCATTTCAATTCTTATATCTTTGGGTTCTTCCCCCAAGATCCGGATCAGTGGTATTATAATTATGTTATGACTTCATGGGAATGAGGGTTTGAAGCATGTTTGAGTTCCAAAGTTTTGTAGCAATATTCATAATAATTTATTCAAGTTACACTACCTCCTCAAAGAATTTTAGAAGGTTCAAAATATCTCATTTGAAATTATTTTCTATTATCTCAAACGGGTTCTTTAAGAAATTTGATTTCCTTTCATGGTTTGAGAGATATGAGCAATTGAAGTTACACATGTTTGAAATGTTGCGCGATCACACGTACGATGAGTTTCTGGAATCATTTTCTCACTCCACTTGTCATCAAAGTTCAATTTTATTTGTCAATAGAAATATCTCTTCAATACCTCAAGTGGGTCTTTGACATAATTTTATTTCATCTTCTGTAGCAGAAGTTATCAACAAAGTTGTAGCAAGGGGTCTATAATGTGAAAGACATAATTTTATTTCATCTTCTGTAAAAGAAGTTATCAACAAAGTTGTAGCAAGGGGTATATAATGTGAAAGAAGCCTTTACAACATCTCCTTGGATAGGAGAATCTACCAGAAAAACCACCATACATTTACCAAGTATACTGACAAGCATCACAGTTATGGGTCACCCACAATACCAAGGTTATGGGTCAACTACACAAAACCCTTGTCGTTGAAGTCCAGTTGCTAGGCCATATATTGTTAGTATCACAGTTGGTCACAAGCATTATAGGGTATCACTATCCTCAGATATTTGTTTGTCATCATTATGTTTCATCCACAAATTCAAACTTCATCAAATTCCATTTGATAGGCTACACACTGTCAGTATCACAGTTGGTCACAAGCATTATAGGGTATCTCTATTCTCAGATCTTTGTTAATCACGGGTATGGGCTAACCACACAAAACCCTTCTCTTTAGTGGCTCTTCATATTGAACGAAGGATTCTCATGAGGGAACTTCACACAACGGTTACCATTGCTTCTTAAGGAGGGAGTAATGATCTGAATGGAAAGTGGCATCCACCAATGGTATTCATCCACCCATGGTATTTATCCACCCATGGAATTTACCCATGGTATTGTAAGTGGCATCCACCCATGGTATTCATTCAACCATGGTATTTACCATTGGTATTATAAGTGACATCCATCCATGGTATTCATTCACCATGGTATTTATCCACGCATGGAATTTACCTGTGGTATTGTAACCAAAAAATGCTATAAGTAACAAGTCGCATATTTTAAAAAGACAAGTTGTTCACCACAATGTATCTTTTACAATTATTCCCTGTTTTAATAAAAAAGTTTCTTTGTAGTTTTGTTTACTATGTGTTCTCATATTTTTTTATCATTTCAATTTTTCAAATTATGGGGGCCTCCCCCTAAGATTCAGATCATAAACACTCTTCTAGCTTATCAATATAAATGTCAAAAAGGGTAGGGGATAAGGGACACCCTTTCTTAGCTCTATTATTGCATTTAATTTCTTCTCAACAACTCTCAATGGTCCTAAGCTTTGCAATAACATTCTTGTATAGCCTAGTCACAATAACCATCAACTCGATAGGAACCATCATCTCTTCTACCATCTTCCACTACATTAATATCTTGAGGAATATTCTCAAACACTTTTCTAAAGCTATAAGAAAAAAACATAAGGGATAAGTTTTCTTATTGTGACATTCCTCTGTAATGATGGTAAGAGTAACAAGATGACTTATAGTTGAGTGATGTCTCATAAACCCAACTTTCCATTTAGTTTTTTACCATGGATTTCAAGCCAAAGGATAATATTCTTTTCCAAAATGAGAAAATATAGCTTGGCTAAAATGTGCTTGATCATAATCTTCCTATAGTTAGAGAGAATCTTTTTATCCCCACTTTTAAAGATAAGCTCAATAAGGCTTTGCATCCAAGGCTTAGGGAGACCTTGTTTCTCTACCAAATTGAAGAGTTTGTGTATATGATGGATGATGACAAAGCTTCACATTTTGAAAATTTTAGCTTGGTAGTCTTCAATATCTCTAGCTTTCCCATTAGCAAGATTCTTAATCCTAAACTCGGTATATTCCAAAGAAAAAATATCCTTATATATATGAGTGTTCAAGATATTTCCCATGGTGTCAAGGGAATCTTCAAGATTCTTAAGATATATATCGTAGTTCGTTTAAGGGATCAAACTATTTTCTTTTGTTTTATAAACAGGAACTTTCTTCCAAAACATTCTGGGCTCAACTTTTGGAAGGTGAAGAAGGTGTTCTTGCCTCCTATTTATATAGGATATTTTTTTAATTTTTTTATAAGAGCTTTGCATATATTTAATTTTTCAAGCATTGTGGTTTCGCTAGGACTATCCCTAATCACTCTCCTAGAAATTTTACAATAATTATCATACCAAGGGTTAGAAGAAATATTATTCTTCTTATAAGAAACTTTTATAGAGAAATTGTTAATGGTAGTGGAAAAGGTTGTAGCAAAATTGTTGTAGATGTGATCACTTTTATCATTATATGTTAAGAAATATAAATCCCTATTTACATCCTTTACGAAAACATCCATTTTAATTTTGCCAAAACACATGTTCCTTTGAATTTCACAATTCTCTTGCATGTGGATGGTGTGTATGTCAAGGCTTAGAGTTAAGGTTACAAGTCTATGGTCAAAATCCGGCTCACAGTTATTTAGTAGGTAAAGGTTAAAAATACGGTTAAGGACATGGATATCAGATATTTCATAATACACATGAATGCCAAGCCCATGAATAGAACTTATATGGATGGAGGTTGGACACTTATTAATTCCATTACAAATTATCAAATCTTGGGAATTATAGAGCATGATTAGCTCGGTACCAAATAAGTTCTTTGTTACGTCTTCAAAATTTCTTTTGAATCTACTAGCTAAGTCAAAGTCCTCATCTAGCCAGAGGATGCAATTAGAGAATGTCTCTGGGTGCAATTAAAATTACAAAATAATAATAAAATCTAAGTAATATATATATATATATTATATATATATATATATATATATATATATATATTATATATATATATATAGATATATATATAACAAGATTCTTAACCATGAATATTTATCCCCATTTATCATGGAGATTTTTAATCTAATAAAAAGGTTTGTTACAATATCAATATCGTAAGCCAATACCATGACCTTATGAATATCACATACCTAAAAAATCGTAACTCATTTCATATCGCACTTGTTTATATGTAATTTGTTTATTTATGAATTTAATTTAAAAAAAAAAATACTTTAGAAATAAATTAATCTTTGATTTTTGCATACCATAAAAAAAAATATTCTAAAATATTATTCCACTTAATGATAATTAAATAAAAATTTTAAATACCTTATTCTAAAATTAATATGCCGATGGGATAAAAATGTCATTTTATTTTTATTGAATTGTGTTGATATTAATATGTCATATAACATGTACTTATGTTTTCTTTTAAGTTATAATGAATGGTAGGCTACCTTGTAGGCATTACTTTTATCCATTTTCAATGAATGTGATGAAAATTATCACGGACTGATTCATGGATGGAGATTTTTATAATATTAAAATGGAAATGGATGCTTATAATAGGTATTGGTTTTAGAAATTATATATGATTTGCTGTTTTATTACCACTGTATATATTTTGAGTATTTTGATCGGTAATACGGTATGAACTTATGAAATGTATTGAAATTTTTATATAAAATAAAAACTTTGTTAAATTTTAATAAAATATTTTTAAATGTATTGTAATGTTTGTAAAATAATATATTGATAATTTTAAATAGCTTTTTTTTAGAAAATGAGTATCTAAAGGTGGTATGTTTTTGTCACATTTGTTTTTACATAATTACTTGTTTATATTTTTTTGCATTTTTTTCCAGACATATATTTTGTAATTTTATTTTTTTATTTGGTATCAGTTTGATCATCTCATTTTTGGTATGAGGAATAAGGTCTTGTTTTTTTCTAATCATGGTTTGAATGAGAGAGAGCTTGCATAAAAGAAATATTGTTTTTTGAAAAATGAAATATTTAATGGAATATTTATGATGGAGGACATCCTCTATTATGAAAAATTAACAATAAGAACCACTAAAAAAGGAAAGGAACTTTATCAATCTTTTTTTGGTTGATTTAATGTTGAGAATACATTCTAGTGAAAATTTGAAAGAAGTTGGGGGACATGTACTATGCAAAATTCATAGTCAACAATCACCATCATCCTTCTTATATGCCATGAGAATGGGTGATGGTAATTCAATAGTCAAGTAATAGATTGGGTTTAATATTGGTGTGACCTAGTTTAACTTAATTGAACTCAAGATTAATAAGAAGGATCATTGCTTGACCCTCCTATTTTCTTTGTTAAATACATGAGACAACTTGGAAATGGTTGTTGGAAGCATCACATATAAATAATTTCACGGGAGATGAGGTGGAAGGATTTTGAATCCTCCATGGATGCCCTTGTTGTTCAAGGAAGATGAAAGAAAAGGGAAATAAAAGGGAGAAGGGAAGATATAAATCTTGTGGGGGATCTAAGTCTCCTAGAAATTCCAAGGCAAGATGTTGGAATTGTGGCAAGGTCAATATTACATAAGAGACTACAAGGAAGAGAAAAATGGAGAAAGAAAGAAAAAGAATATGAATTTGATAATGGATCAAAAAAATTCTTAGGAGAATGGTGGAGCTGCCTTTGTTGTGGACTTAGGTACCCCTGCATGTCAGAATGTAGGGTTGATATATTATAGACCTTCCAACCACATGGCTACCCATCAAGAGTTGTTTCTACTGTAGGAGAAATATGATAGTGGAAAGGTATACCTTAGTAATTATTCTCATCTTATTATTATTGGTTGTGGTGGACTCTGGATCAAATCTAAAGTAAGAGTGAAGGGGATCAATAGATTTATGCACATTTTAGGTTCAACATGAAACTTATGTTTAGTAAATGCACTTAATGATGTGGATGTGCATGATATTTTTTCTAATGGATGGTGTAATATGGTCCTTGCTAAGGGTCATTACGAGGGCTCTCTATTTCAGCTTAATGCATGCCTCATTTACTATAATAGTTCTTCAATTCCTACAATGAATATATCTATAGAATTGCACTTTCATCAAAAAAACTAACATAAAAGAGGAGAGTTGAATCAACTCCCAAGGTCCATGCTTTCTTAGTAACCAAAGGAGCATGTGCTTTAGATAGAAAATTTCCTACAGATAAGACAATTTTATGGAATTAAAGATTGGACCATATAAGTGAGAAGAACCTAGGAGCCTTGAAAAATAAAATTCTTGTTTGATCCAAAAAAAATTGTTGGTATTTACTTAAACAAAAATATTCATTGTAGGACTTTTAACTGACAATATTTTCATGTGAACATGAGAAATAACATACATTGAACAATTTTTTCACCAATCTATCAACATAAACAAGAAGCAAACATAACATAAGATGTGATAATGAAGTTCATCTAGTGTGGACTACGTATCTAGGCCTTGCTTCAATAGTGGGGGAGGCATATTTATTAATATTTGAAAAAAGCATCTGAGTAGATGGAAAAACTCTCTATCAACACAAGCATGGAACTCTCATCTTAGGTGGTAGTGTCTCTCCTACAAAGAAATGTTCTCCTACAAAGAACTCTCACTCACAGAGAACGATTCTCCTTTGATGAGACAAAAAAATGACTTGTCACAAAAGTGGCATAAAATGGAGACGCTCACATAAGTGGCAATAGGTCCTCTTGAAGTTTTTGGTCAGATTCAAATGATAATCATCACTATAATAATCATCTTGCAATTCTAAGACTAGTGACTATAAACATGATTACTTTTGGAAAAAGTGTCAACATGGCCTTTTCTCAACATTGTACCACCTTGGCTTGCGTGAAAAGTCTAAGAGGATGGATTCCCTACAATAATTCAAATCTTGTTGCCTTCTTGTAGCATACAAATATCACCTATAACATACATTCATCTCTTTGGAAAATGAAAGGAAAATACATGAAAAAATGCATCTTATATCTTCAATTCTAAGGATGACCTGAAAAATGGGATGCAAAAATGCCAAAATGGATTGCACCATTGTGATACTTGTAAAAATAATGAAGAATGAGTATAAACTCGACCCCATTCTAACATTGTCAAATTTGGCCCTCTAGTGAATCTTCTAGATTCCTTGTAGATTCACCTCCAAGATATTATAGTCTCGTACTCCATGCACGCTCATGGTTCCACCCTATCACTATTCCACCATGCATGGTTTTGGACTGTTCTAGTTCCTTCAGCCTTGGTTTTTGTGCCACCTCTGTCACCCTCCTCTCCTATCCTCTGCCCGGTCGCACATTAAACATGGCTTTTATAATAACTAGGTGGTAGAGTCTTCAAAGCCAGCTAACTGGACGGTCTGGTTCGAGGGTTCATGTTTGGAAATTGGTTATGGAGTGAATGGGGGCCGAAACCCACCGCTCCCATTTTGGATGTCTATTTGCAACTAATCATCAGTTTGGTGGGGTTGGAAGCCCACCAACCTTTACATATACTGCAATATATATATATATATAATGAAATAAGGTAGGTGGGGTTTGACCACCCACCAACCCTTCTTTTATTATATACATTTTTTAAAATTTAAATCCCATATCATAATCATTTTCTAGTGTGGAACCCATGCTTTATTAGCCATTTTCGGGTTACCATGTGGCACCCACTAATAGGGCCACCCAACTATCCCGAAAGTTGGTAGAGTTCTGCCATATTTGGTGGTTCTGCCAAATGTAGAGGCACTGTTAACTTTATTTGGAGGTCCACCAAATTTAACTGGGTTTCCTCCTAATTTGTCAATTAAAATTCAAGTGAGAAAATCCCTTCGATGCAATCTTTCAAGATGTCTTAGAAAATTATCACTTCTTGCAATCTTCTCTAACATCACATATAGCATCTTAAATTTACAACAATTTGGACCAAGCTCATTTAGATTTTGTTGTTGTTCCAACCACTCCATATTTCCACTGAGATACGTTGCAGGGATGTTTGCCTGAGATAGATGCATAATATAATCTTGAATGAGTGAGACAAGAGTAGAACCTATAAGAGTTACACCAGGGAAAACAATAACTGGGAGCTGATATTAAATAGCTTCCATAAATTTGTTCCCCTTTCCAAATATTATAAATGGAAATAGGAGGTATTTCATCATTCTTATCAATTTTCATAAAAACAAGAATGTCTTCCCTTTGTAGAGCTTTTAGAAAATATTATTAGGAACCATCAAATTTTCCAATTTTAATCTCGTGTTGGAATTTTCTTGAAGATTTTTGAAATTTTAGCTGTGCTAGACTGAGCTACAATATCTTCATTGGACTTCAACGTTTCCAAGGCCTCTTTCGTGGCTCGTAGCTGAAGTTGCAATCTCCGCTTCTCCTTTTTTTCTTCTTGTACAAGTCTCCTCAATTCAACATTATCTGCTTGAAGTCTCTGATTAATCTCCAGATCTAAATGATCAAAAGATAATGAAGAAGATGAACAATCACTAGAAGATGAAGATGGAGCATTGTCCTTTGTTATTTCTTCCTCATGTTCCTCTCTTGCCATTTTCTCCTCATAATTGCATACATTAGATCAACCATGTTGGCCATCCTATAGAACGCATCATAGATGTCTCTATAATCCTCCATTTTCTTTCTCACTGCATGTTCAATCCTTCACATTTGCAATTCACATTAGCAAGAAGATTGCTCTGATAACAAACTTGATCTAGATCTCTCAACTACCAGAATTAACCAAGATCTTTTACTTCTGTGATGTTAGGATCATTGCATGTGAAAGAGTATGAAAAACCACATGTACATACTTTAAATAAGAGGAAACACAATGAAAAACATCAAATCAAAACACGTACACACATTGATAACGAAGTTCACCCATTGTGGTTACATCTCCGGGCTCGATGTCAAGAGTGGGGAGGTCATTTCATTAAATGTTGCAAGATGATGATGAGTACATGGTACATTCTTTGTCATTACAAGGATAAACTCCCTCAACTAGAGTATCATGTCTCTCCACGAGACATTCTCCTATAGGAACTCTCACTCATATGGGCCCTCCTTGAGCATGACAAGATAATAAATTCTCACATGATGTGGCTTACAAGTATCCTTCAACATAATGGTAACAAGGATCTCAACAGCGAAATCATCATCTCAGCAAATCAAAATAAAGACATGGCATCATTGCATCATATACCTCAACTTCTGGGGATGGCCTGAAAATGCACATCTCTGTTGACGAAATGGACTACACCGTTGAATTTATGGTGTGAAATCATTTTGAATGATTGTAAACTCAAACCCTTTCTAACACTGTCAAAATCTAGGCCCTTGGGAATCTCAAAAATTCCTTACTACTCATTGCCATAAATTTTGTTGTTGAGCTGAGGAAATTGATCATCCCATCGTGTTCCTTGTGAAATTATGAGAAAAATGGCTATAAATTCGGTATCAATATGTCTGTGTTAAAAATCAGCCTCCAAGGCAATCTAAAGATTCCTCCAGCATAAAACAATATTCCCACAAAGATTCCCTAAGAATCTATCTCGAAATTTGTGTCAACAAGTTATACCCTAGTCATGGTTCCCACAGTGGACACACTCATTGTTTAGTTCAGCCCTTTTTTTCTTGGCAAATGACAAAATATGCAGGGTTTAAATATTTTGAAGTTCGCAAACTTTACCAAGTCCTACCACTTGGTGTAACCGTTGGTGGGTAAAATTGAGGGGTGGAGGTCCTGGGGTCAAACCTGCAGGTCTCCCCCATTATTTGATTGCAGTAATTTTAAATATGACGCATTAAAATTTTTGGGCAGTTGTAACATTTTTTGGTTGGTGTGTTATGGAGGCCTCGCGTGGGGCAGGCTGACCACTGATTGATGCTAGTTCAAGTCCCGTTGACCCCACGCATATAGTGTATGTCACGACCATTTAAATGACGAGCCATTGGCCCATATATATAATATATATATAATATATTATATAGTTATATATTAATATATTAATATATAAATATATGTGGGTGTTGGGTTTGACCTCCCCCAACCAAATTGATTATAGTTATGTGGTGGTGCAGGGTGGTGCCATCCACCTTTTTTTTATTTTTTTATTTTATATAAAACAATTTATTAAAAAAAAAATGACTGGATTTTTGGTTTTATCGGGCAATTTAAGGAGGTGACAAATTTTCCCGTTCTGGCAGCCGAAATCCGTGTGCCGGTAAATGCCAAATTGTTGCCTCGTTAGTGGCTGTCAATGGGTCTAGTTTGACCAAAACGTTGATCGGACATAACTTTCACATACAAATTCAAATTGGAGTGTCATTCACGTCATTGGAAAGCTTGCATCGAAATATTCGATTTGACCTTGGTTCCACTTCAATCCAGTGACACTGATTTTGGAACTTTTCCAAAGCCACCTAGATCATTACTAGAATGAAAAATCGTTGTATTCCCTACACTCCTCATGGAGAATAAGTGAGATGGGAAACCTGTTGAATACCACCATCCACACCATGAGGCTCAATTGAAGCAACTTTAAAATCTCAACTATGAGTTTTCCTAAACTCCTTAGTCTTGAGAGGCCCCATAATTGAATCCAGGATCAATGAGTGTAGCGTTGAACAATCGAAATTGTAAGAAAATGATTTTCGTACTTGGCCTTTGGTTCCTTAAATTGTGTTACTTCTTCAAAAGTACCATGCAAAGTGGTTGAGTCCCCACCTTCTCCTATGCTACTCAACCCTCCAACATTCCAGGCATTAAGATACCTGTTTTCTTAAAATATTCAACCACTAATGAGCTATCAAGCAACTAAGCGTTGACTAAATCGGTATGCCTTTGTTGGAATCGGATTAGTTATAAATGTGATATTTTTAGTCACTTTCTTAATTGGGGTTTTTATTTTTCCTTAATCCAGATAATAAGGTGAAAAATCTAATTGGCTAGTAGTACTCTGGTTAATATTGGGGCATTTTCATTGTTACTTAAAGTGTATGAATTGCCTTGGTTTGTGTAAGGTAATAAATAAAAGTAGTACAAATATAAAAAATTTATTTTATGTTTTGGATTTTTTTTTTTTTTTAATGATAGAAGATTTGTTGAAATTTAAATTTCAGTTATGAATTTCCATAGTAAA
Organism: Pinus taeda; assembly: GCA_000404065.3. Classification (NCBI taxonomy): domain Eukaryota; kingdom Viridiplantae; phylum Streptophyta; class Pinopsida; order Pinales; family Pinaceae; genus Pinus; species Pinus taeda. Next base: position 3,051 of record APFE030108849.1, on the reverse strand, counting down.
AAATGATTTTAAAGGTTTGTGAAAGTAGTGAATCTATTATATAACAAAAACCACATTATATACAATAGATCTTAAACCAAAATAATTTCATTCAAATTTTAATAAAAAAAAAATATTAAAATATTAGAAAATGCTAATATCATTCAAATTTATTGAGTTTAATCCAAAAAAACTTTACAATAAATAAATATGATGATAAATATTTTAGTTAATATCTCTTCCTTATACGTTGATATGTGTTATTTAAAAATATTTTTAAAATGTATATAATAAATTGTAAAATAAAACATTGTTTGCAACATTTAAATTTTTAAAATTTACACTTATAATAATTTTCATAATTCCTCATAAAAAAATATATAGAAAACTTGAAATTTTAATTTTAGTTTTGTAAAACGTAAAACATTTTATATTATAAGAAACTTTCTAACTTTATATATAAAGTTAAGTGTGATGTTCCTATAACGTAGATGATATGATGATAAGACGTGGTCCTAGTGATAATCAAATGGACAAAAACTTTTTATACCATCTAAAAATTTGAAAGATTAATATTTTATTTAACTAATTTTCATTTTTGAAATTTTCATTTCAAATATATTGTAAGAATAAAAATTCATGTGCATTAATCAATATATTTTCAAAATGTTGTTTTGGAAATTGATTGAAAATTAGTATTTTGACTGCGGTAATATTTAAAATTGGTCATTAAAATAATAATAATAAAAGTTAAATTGTAGTTATTGTGTGTGGCTTAGTTTAAATGTAACTAAATTAAATTAAAAATATTTAATTCTAGTTAGTGTTAAAGTTTAAGATCGAGTTAATATAGATTTTACTAGTTGGTAAATTGAGGTATTTGGTTATTTATAATTCAACATTGATAATCAGAAATTTTTGATTGGTTATTCATAGAAGCATGTTGGAAAAGTCCGATTTACATATGTAAACAAATTGACTACAACACCACTAATACTTTTTTAAAAGGGATATTGCAATCTCCATAATTGTATATTATTGTTATAAAACTAGAAAGAAAAACATAAATTGAATTAACTAGCAGCTCACAGGTGAGCAAGCTGCACCTGGATACTACACAAACTAGAGCGTACGCTCTCATCTTCAATTAATCAAAGACGAAATAATAAATACATCTTAAAAGAATAGGGAGGTGAGAACAAACTCCTACAACCTAGGAACTAATCCTAACTTAAGGAGTTACATTACAACCATGTAACCATTTCTCCATTAATACAATACAATATTAATTATTTTCAACTCTCCCCCTTAATGGAGAAAGGTTATCCTGAAGTCGTAACATCCCCCTAAGCAATTAAAACTTCACTTTCCAAAGAGGCTTTGTAAAAATATCAGCCATATTGTCACATGTTTTACAGTATTCAATAAAAATTTATTTTGACTGGAATTTTTCTCTTACAAAGTGAAATTAAGTATCTATGTGTTTCGAGTTCTTAAGTATGAAGTATCTCTGTGTTTCGTGTATCTATTTAATATGCTTGTATTTCACATAAAATATTGTCTGTAACTTAGAAGAATTATGAAACTGAGAATTGAATCATAGACAATATGTTGTTTAACACGGAAACTACTATCTGTGACTCTTGGAGAAGTTAAAGATAATATGTTGGTCTTTCACATAAACTATTATCTATAACTTAGAAAGGAAGGTGGAAACTTCAAGTATATGAGTGCTCTTTTACAGAATTTTAACTTTATCTACATAAGCAATTAAAGACCTACAGCTTCATTACTATACTTGAAGGAAGAAAACGTAAGATGACACATAACATAGAGGGTTACAAAATTATACCCAACAATTCATGGAAACTTCTCATTCTTTCATTAATCAACAATTATATTAGGAATACAATGGCCTAGTCTCAGGGTCCTCCAAAATTCGAACCACCAACCCTTTCTCTCTAAATTTTCCTCCTTTTATACATTTGTGAAACAGTTGCTAATCTCTGAAGCTGTCAAACTACTAAAACTGCTTCTCTAACTCTCTGAAGTAAGAATTATTACAAAATATTACACAGAGGGTAAAGACATCCCAAAGAACATAAAATAACAGAAAACAACTCAACAATGACAATAACTACTAGCCTTTCGGCTCTGTTAATCTACTGCCAGATTCCTCTATATGTGCCTTAATAATAATTAATCCGCTTTAATCATAATAAACTATGTTTTACTTGTGCATAACCTGGGCTTACACATATATTGGGTGCATTTCAATTGGCCAAAACACCAAGAAATTTGACCAACTGCCTTTTTCTTCAAATCTGGCTTTAACACTGATTTTCCCTTTATATAACGAAAATAACGCAAACCTTTAGTTTACCATGAAAGTCAAAAAGGATTAAATATGTTTCATAAATCCATCAGATCCTAAATCCCATCGCATATCGCAATCGGCGCTTCTCATTGATATATCAATATAATGTTGGACTTACAAATAAATCCTTCATATTTGCACTATTTCTATTATATCTCTTTTATAATAGAAATATGCCATAAAACATGCTTTTTCTGCTTTTAATACGAGCTCCACACAACTATCGAGGATACCTTTATCGCAATCTCAATCGGCGCTTTGAATTGGGGTATTAACCCAAAAACCTTAACAAACTACGATATAGCGACCCACTGAAAGTATAAAATATCGTATATATAATATTGGGTCCGTAACCCAATCGCAAATCACAATCAACACTGTTAACATATCCGTAAGGCGCTTTATGGACACATCGAAGTTATTAAATACATTGTATATCATATTGGGTCCGGCCATCATATGTCATAATCGAAGGAACCCAACATAAATATCTCAGTGGTGTGGCAAACCCGACAAGACTTAAAACCACAATGTATATGCCTTTCAGGTCCGGCTATCGTGAATCGCAATCGGAAATAGATGAATGAACCAGTACATATGCATTCAGCGCTTTACAGACTCGTCAGGATTTTAAATATAATATATATATCATATATTTTGAGTCTGGCCCGCGATCAGAAATCGTAATCAACGCT
>APFE030108847.1:41114-65380 GCA_000404065.3 Pinus taeda | reverse complement strand
ATGAGGAATCAGTATTAACATTTTTATTTGAAGAAATCTTCGTTAGGTTTGGGTTGCCTAGGGAGCTAGTCACTGATGTTCCTCCTTTTAATTCTCATGGCTTCAAAGACACATTGCAGAAATACCATATTAAGCATAGAATGACCACACCTTATCACCCCCAGTCAAATGGGCAGGTGGAAAGCACCAACAAAGTCATAGAAGTTATTCTGACAAAAAACAATAAAGGAGAACAGGAGGGACTGGTTTCAAAAGCTGCCTGAAGCAATTTGGGCTTATAGAACCACTTGGAAGAACACCATAGGCTTTTCACCCTATGAGTTAGTTTTTGGTAAAAATGTTGTTTTCCCTTTGGAGTTTGAAATCAAAACTTTAAGAACTGCTTTAGCTGTTAACCTCGATTTGACTGATGCACAGACAGCCAGGTTGCAGCAACTGTAGGAGCTAGACGAGAAACGATTGGATGCCATCCACCAAACAACCATGATTCAGCAACAAAGAACCAGATGGCATGACAAAACTATTAAGCAAAAGCAGTTCCAGAAAGGTAACTGGGCTTTACTGTATGACTCCCGTTTCAAGAATTTCCAAGGTAAATTGAGAACAAGGTGGCTAGGACCTTATGAAATAGATGATGTATTTCCAAACAGAACAGTCAGACTCTTAACGATTGATGATAATAGAACACCGTTATTAGTCAATGGATACCGACTCCGTCCGTATCAACGGCCTGTTTCTAAGGAGGATTTCAAAGCTACCTGCATGGCAGAATTACACTATGTTTTTTTGGGGAATTTGCTTCCCCTCAAGGCACTTAAATTTCTGTTCATTTATTTATTTTTAGATTAGATTTCTTAACTAATAATCCCTACCAAGGGGTTGCTATGTTACAATTAGTTGTTTTGCAGGATGGCTGAGAATAAAAATTCTAAAAGAATCACTTTGCATCTTGGGAACGCTCTTCGGATCATAAGTCAAGTTTTACACCATTTCCTGTTGCTGCAACACCATTTCCTTTGCCGCAACACCATTCCCCATTGCTGCAACGCCACTTTCCATCATTCCCCGTTGCTGCAACACCACTTTCCGTCATTCCCGTTGCTGTAACACCACTTTCCGTCATTCCCCGTTGCTGCAACACCACTTTCCCTCATTCCCCGTTGCTGCAACACCACTTTCCTTCATTCCCCGTTGCTGCAACACCACTTTCCATCATTCCCCGTTGCTGCAACACCACTTTCTGTCATTCCCCATTGCTGCAACACCACTTTCCGTCATTCCCCATTGCTGCAACACCAATTTCCATCAACACAATATCATTTCTCCGTTGCCGTAACACCACTCCTCATGGCTATCGCACAAGCTTATATTCCGGAAAAATATCACTTTTCAACACTGCAATACCAATCCCAGCACTTAACGAATTATCATCCTGATGGAACATATTCTGCTACATTCAAAGGACCAGCCAAGCACTCTAATAAGTACACGTCGTCACTGCTACTTCCCGTCAGATTGCTTGTGTCTTCACGATTAAAAACCCATTCAAATTATGATTAAGTCAGAAAAAGACAAGATAAAACTTTTGCATGCGACTAAAGGTAAAAAGTAAAGGTACGCATGTTTAAGTGTGAATATTAATTTATAGTTAATGAGGAGATGTGATAGGACTGCCGAAATCATTATACTGCCAATCAAATCATTCAGCCGTAGATTAGGGGGGGATTACCAAAATATCACAATTATTCCGTAACACGTTAATCACCGCCACCCTTACTCCTCGCGGTAATATCTAAAACTCACCTTGCCGTGGCATATCCTCATTTTTAACAGTTTTCTCTGTTTCAAACTCGGAAACTAAGCTCTGTATCGTGTATTGTTCGTTGAATCAACAGCTATGGGAGGAAATATGATCACTTATGAACCTGGCACAACAGCTTTACTGGAACTCTACCCCGAGGTTTATCAAATTTTCCTACAAGCAGGGTGGGTATACTACTTCACAAGACTCCCAGACTTCAACACACAGCAGGTGTTGGAGTTTGCATGCAATTTAAGAGAAGGATTTTCTACAGTCCAGGGAGTGCGTATTCTGATAATAGAGGAAGATGTAGCCCAAGTCTCTGGGCTACCAACCAATGGGATACGCTGGTTCAGCAGGAAACATGCTATTTTGAATGCGCAGCAAGGCTTCTTTCTACTGGGCAAACACGTAGAAGCTAAAGGCAGAGGGGTCGCTCTTCAGTCACTACCTTCACCATGGCCAAAGGTCGCGGAGTTTGTCAAACAATATTTAACTTACGAGGGTCGTTACCAGGTAATTTACCAACACGACTTCATTTTGTTAAATCATTTGAGGCATCGACAGTTTATAAACATTCCCTATTATCTATTGGGTTGTCTGAAAAACATGTCACATTATGCTGAAAAAGCGAAGCATCCAGCCCTTTCCCTCAAACACCACAGGTTAGCCCAACTCTTAATAAATAGAGGCTTTGCTCTAATCCACCCACCCCCTATCATTAATCCTCCCCAGCAAATAGAAGAAGATCCTCAGCAGGAGGAGGAAGTTCCCCAACAGCCAGAGTAAATACCTCAAGAAATTCCTCAGCAATTAGCAGCAGAAACACCCCTGCAGAGGACCCCATCCCCCAATGAAGCTCAACCATCTACCCCCGTGCTTCATATTTCCACTGATGATTATGAGGATAATACCCACATCATTTTTCTTAAAAGGAAAAAACAGCAGGAAACTGAAACTCCACCAAAAAGAAGAAGAACCAGAGCTTCAATCAAAGCAGCTACTATTCCTGATAGTTTCCCTAGCCTAAAGGAAAGTGACTGAAAAAGAAAAATTGTTGATTTTCCTGCCTCCTTAAAGAGGTAGAGAAAATAGTCACCCGCAGTAGTTAAAATTACCAGCCCTGTGATTCCCAGTTCTCCACATATTATCCTAACACCCTGTATTCCAATCATTCTAGAATAGTCCCTTTCCTCAACCTCTGCGGCTGAGATGCAGAGTGTTGACAGCTTTGTGACAGCATTTTCTGAGGCAGTTGATACAAAAGAACCACCTGCCGAAAAATCTAAAATAGACACCCAAGGTGATATTGGGCAAGTGGCTGCTACACAAGAACCAGCCACTGACCCAATAGGTGACACACAAGAACCACCTATTGGGGATGCAAATGCCCAAATGAACGCAGAACAACAATCCCCTACTCCACTAGAGCCTGTAGATACGCAAGCCCCGCCTACCATAGCCTCCTTGCAGGAAGAAATTGAGTTTTTAAAATCTCAAATTAAGGATTATCAGCAGGACATAATAATGGTTAAGGAAGCCTACCAAAATGAATATAATCTCCACTTCTTAGCACGGGTAGCGACGGTAATAGAAAAGAGTCAATACAATGAGTACATGTGTAGTGAGTGTGGTGAACTGTACACTCAAGCAGGATATAAGGTAGTATAGGTCCCAATGGCTGAAGCTAATACGCCACCCCCTACTGCTGAAATCAAAATAGAGCAACCTGCTGTTGTAGTCAAAACAGAACAACCTGCTGTCACACAAGAACCAGCAGGAAAAGCAGCAGAAGAAATGCAACAACCTGCTGGCACACAAGAACCAGCAGGAAGAGCAGCAGAAGAAATGCAACAACCTGCTATCACAGAAGAACCAGCAGGAAGAGCAGCAAAAGAAATGCAACAACCTGCTGTCACACAAGAACCAGCAGGTTTTCTAAAAATTGCAAAAGAAGAAACATGGCAACCTGCTGTCACAAAAGAACCAGCAGGAGCTACAAGAGCAGAGAAAGAACAGCATGTTGTCACACAAGAATTAGCAGGTTTTCCAAGAGTTGTGGAGGAAGACATAGTACCACCGCGGCCCACCCAAATTGTACAGAGCAGAGATCCTTTAGTAACGCTTATGCACAGACTGAAGTCACTGAACTCCACTGTGTTAGTGATGCTTATGCACAGACTGAACTCACTGGACTCCACCGTGTCAAGGATGCCTATGCACAGATTGAAACTCCTTCTATCAGTAATGCTTACACGGAGACCTCTAGTTTTCAACAACTAAAGGACACATGGAGAATAGAATATGAGCTTTCACAAGGGAAGGCATTCCAACAGCAGAAGTCAATCTGGTTCAGCTATGCATATAGAAATTGGGATGCATTGGAACAGTCTAGAGCCCAACATAAAGAAAATAAGGAGGTAAAAGCTAGTCTATCCTATACTTTTGATCTGGTTCAGAGGATATTGGCTACAAGAAAGCCCTCTTTCAACTATGCAGTATTCTTCAAAGAACGCTTGGCGTTCTTGCAAATAAAAGCAACTAGAGATGGAAGACCATATCAATTTAATACACCTGACTAGTTTATTGAAACATTCAAAGAAGCACCACATAATGATCAAAATTTGCTTTGTGAACTCTATCTTCACAATGAGGCTATGCCTGAAGATAGAGCGATGAATATACTTCCTATTGTTGGTGATATTCAAATAAGAGCCTTCATCTCTTTTCTAGCTAATCAATTAACTTGGAAAAATGCCTATATGTTAGCAGAACATAATGAGCACAACTTCCTCCTTTGGATTCAAAATGAACCACACAATCCAGCTACTTTCATTATACAGCATCGGAATTATGTAAGTAATCTAGAATTAGTTGACCATATAAAGAAGCTACAGGCAGCGGTCTTGCAGGACTGTTAGCATTATGTGAAAACAAAAGGGGCACTGACTGTTGAAGCAAACAAGTTATTCTGGGAACATTGTCCCAGAGAAAGACAGGAATACCATCCCTACAATCCCCTTAATCTCCAGGTAGCGATTTCACACATACCTTATTATGTTAAATGCATGGAAAACTGTGCTGAGAAGTGGATAAGCTACCATTTTCATTTCCCTCTCTTATGGTTACCTGGTCAACAATATAAAGCTCATTATAAACTGACCAAGAAGGAGGAGGTAGCAGTATGGCAGCAAATACAGAATGTTCAGGGATCCAGAAGCAAGTCGGATAAAGCCTTCTCGAGCTACTGTATCAGCAACTTACACTGTTCATCCCAGTTTTCCGACTCAGATTCAGAATAAACGTTGCATGAGGACATGCATCCCTTTCAGTTGGGGGGGATGTTAGGACTCTGTATTGTCTACTTTTGAACCTACATTTTGTTATGATATTACCCTTTTTAGCCTATAAATAGAAACCCTTGATATCATTTTTGACCTCATCATCCCAAGGTATGAAGTAACTCTCCTCATTTGCTATATGTTTAATTATTGAACACATATTCATGTCATGTTTACAATTAATCTTTGGAAATTGGCTAAGTCACTGACAATTGATTGGAATTGTTCAAAGCCCACAGAATCATAATTCACAGTTGCTGCAACACCAGAAACAGCAACTGTGCAGTTGTTGCAACACCAAAAGCAACAACTGACTAAAGCAGGAAAAGTCTTATTTTGCAAAAGATGAAACAGCAACTGTCTGAAGCTGGAAAGACTATACTCGGCCGATGATGATAAAGCATGATCAACCAATTTAGCCACAGGCACGGGAACACCAGGAACAGCATGAAGTTTTTTAAGGAACGATTAAGATTTACCAAATCAGCAACAACAACAGAATAACCAAGGATAGCACGAGGACCCCGAGGAGATAAATGAAGACCATCTGTTTTGCAACAGCCGGAAGATCCGATTAGCCAAGGATGACAAAGATATACATTGTTGTAACAATATGCTGTAACACGAATTAATTTTCTATTTTTGTACAGAAGAATTAAACTGTAGGACAATCTATTGTAATAGATGTCTCCTCTATAAAGAGGAGACATCTACAGTTGAAAGACTAGCACGTGATACCAGAATATTGTAGTGCCAAAAGTCGGAACCTCTGTTGTAATTGAACTCTTGGCAAATGAATAAAGCATTATTCTGAGCATCTTAACTTAGTATTTGTGTGCAGGGGAATCTTGTGAGAGGGACAGGGCCCACCTTCTTCACAAGATTCACCCATTCCTTTCCTGTTAAGTGTGTGTTATTTTCGTATGTGTTTAGCCTTGCTTCTGATATTTCTCTTTTGCTGATACGTTGTTCCTTTAATCGATTGGCGCTATGAGAAGTGTGTCACAGGTGAATAGGATTTTTAGTGTGTATTGGCGACTGGTCATGGAGGAAAGTGCTGGACGTCCTTATTCTGAGGACAGGGTCCTGGTCCTCTGTTACAAACAGCCATCATTTTTCTGCAGATTTGTTACCTTTACTCAATTTCATTTCATTTCTGCAATAGTTTAATACTGCTGTAACGCATAGTAAGCGTTTGATAGGAATTAGATTCGTTGTACTACAACTTTTAATGCTTTTTAAATTAAAGTGCATACAGTATGAGGTCACCTTTGAAAAAAAAGGACTTTCCTGGGTTGACAAATTAATGTGGTACTTGACTGTTTAATCAATAAACAATTCGAGTGACCAACAGTGACTGAGATAGTAAATAACATTCTCATTTCCTTCGTCATTGTCCTATACCAGCACCATGGCGATAGTACTAGAGGTTGTACCTAGATAAAGGAAGTAATCACGATGATAGTTCGAGGGATGCAACAAAGGACCATTGATGAGGACAGTGTTTAGGTCATTGAAAGACTTTTGAGGAACCTCCTCCCAAACAAACGGGCTTCCTTGCTTGAGCAATAGGGTGAAACCAGATGCTAGCTCAACATAGTTTGGTACAAAATGATGGAGGAAATTTTCTTTTCCCTGTAGATTTTGCAGTTGACGCAATGAAGATCGAGGGGGTAAATTAACTATGGCTGGACTTTAAGAGGATCAAGGCAAATGACTTCTTTTGAAATGATAAAGCCAAGGAGTCATTTAGATTTAACGCATAAGACAAATTTATGCGGATTTAGCTGGATATTGTAGTGTCTACAACGAAGAAAAAATTGCTAGAGATGATCAAGGTGATCATAGTGTTTACAAGAATGAGCGGGAAAATCATCCAAGTAAGGTTGAACGATGTTTCAAATGTTGTGGAACACATAAGATATCGCTCTCTAAAATGTGGCCCCAACATTCTTGAGTCCAAATGGGAGATTTTTGTACACAAAGGTCCCCCATAGACACATGAAGGTTCTCATATCTTGATCAGTTGGTGCAATTTTTATCTGGTTGTAGCCAGAAAAACTGTCCATAAAAGAAAAGAATTTACTCTTGGCACATTTATCAATGATCTGGTCAATGAAGGGAGTGGGGTAATTATCTTTAGGACAGACATGATTGAGATCATGGTAATCGATGCAAATGTGAATAACGCATTGTTTCTTTGTCACTAGTACAATATTCGACACCCAATCTATAAGAGGGATCGGATAAATAAATCCAACTACAAAAGTTTTTCAACTTCACCCTTAATGGTGGCTGCTTTTCTAGGCTGCATGAGACGAAGCTATTGGCAAATGGGTTTCACATGAGGATAAGTTGGAATCTCATGCATGGCTATACTTTGGTCAATTTCAGGCATTCCTTCATATGACCATGTGAAAACAACTCGAAATTCTTGGAATATACGAGTATAGATCTTGATCTCTTCTGGAGAACAAGTTATCCCGATATGGAAATTTTCAACGATGCTAGGTCTAATAGAAATATCAATTGGAATCATTTGGGTAATTTTATCCATGTTCTCTTCCGACCAAACTTCATGACTCATGATCAACCTCTGAAGTGGCAAGGATGGGAGCTGAGAAGAGAACTCCTCTAGACAAGTAGACATGACCGTCGAGCTAGGCAAGAATGAGGAATGATGATGAGTGTCGCTTCAAGGTACTTCCTCTAGAGACATTACTTCCATGATACTCTTGTCAGAAAGAGAGGTCTCAGCTAAGGGATCGGGGGATTCCAAAGAACCAAGCCACGGGGATTGAGAATAGGCATCGAGAGGTGTTCTCGAAAGAGGATGATCAGAGGATATCGAAGGTGAGGCCAAAACAATTTCCACATAATCAATTTCAGAGGGACTTAACGGCATAACCTGACCCCATGTATCAACAAGATCCAGTGAAGGAATGACCCAAGGATTAGACTTGACCGAAATCATGTTGACAGAGGTGAAGTGAGGAGGCGGGAGCAGAAATATGCCCATCAAGGCAGGATCTTTGAAAATTCCTGCACCCACACTCTCATAAGGAGCACTGGTGTGCTTGACATACGAAACATTGACATTCAAGGAGGAAGAGGAAAATAAGGATAGTTGGTTGACTATGACTTTCTTCCCTTGATGGGGAAAAAACACATGGAAGAGGGAGGATGCTACAACATGCATGGCATGGGTCCAGCTTTGTTTGAGTACAATATTGTAGTTAAGATTAGCGTCAACAATCTCTACTTCAACGTGTACCATCTTTCCCTCCAATGTAATGGCAAGGTTGGGAAGGACACCGAATTGTCGCGAATCACTCCTGTCAAAACCTTCCAGAGTGTTAGGGGACTGGTTCAAAGTAGGAGAACCAATTTGCTTCCAATAAGCGACAGACATGATGCAGGTAGAAGCACCTTCATCGATGATGGTCCTATGAATGGTTTTCTCATTTATGATTACCTAAATGAGAAAGGCAATTTGATGAGGTAAACGTAGAACGTGGTTTTCCAAGTCAAAGCAGATGAGATTGGAGTCAGCTGGATGAATACCCCCAATAACCGATAGTAACGATTTCCACTGAGAAGGACAGATTTGAAGGACCTCGAGAGAAGACATAGTTGATGGCGCTTGAGCCAAATCTTCAACAATATTATAATGTTGAGCGGCTCGAGCATTGCAATTGTACGAGGACTTTCGAAGCACACCCTCAAGATGGTGGTTGAATGGTGGAATCAGGATTCGATCACTCTATATGGAGAGGACCAGAACTGGATAGGGTGGAAGTAGAAGGGGTACCTTCTTTCTCTTTCCCTACCGATGAGGTAGGAGTTTGATAATCTTTTGACCTGGTAGCCACGTTGATCGGGGTACTCATCATGGACACTTGTGAGCCTGAGGAAGCAGATGACTGAGGCTGGTCTACCATTTTAGTCTATTGGGATGGAAAGCGCTCTTCCAGGACCACGAGGGCCCTTTGAGAAAATGACTAACTTCAGACTGTCGGGGATAATCCTTAGTATAGTGATCCTCCTCACAGATGAGGCATGGATACTTGGCTTTCCATTTGGAAGAATCACTAGTAGATGGTTTAGGAGGACCCTGTTTTGGGGCATCAGATTTACCCTTGCCTTTGCCTTTCTTCTTACCTTTAGAGGATTTACCCATTACGGTAAACTGGACAATGTGAACCTCCGAGGTTTTACCAGGGCTAGATGCATTGCGAGAGGAGTTATTCGGAGCAGTGTCGGAGACCGACTTCTATTTGGAAGAAGGATTTATAGGGATTTGAGTCACTGAACCAATTACTCCATCAATAGGAGGGGTAAATGGAGACTTAGATGTCATTAGATCAGATGATGGTCTAGGTGCATTAGGTGACACATCATATAATGTGTTGGACTGTGAATAGGCAAGGTATAGATACTGGGCACCTACGATGGCTTGTTCCTTAGTGAGGCATCCACCCATAGCAATGTCCTCAACAATTTTGTTGACAAATGATTTGGTGAACCACCCTGTCCACAACTGATCGACAATTTCAAACTTAACCATATGGTACCTACATTTCCATTCATGGATGTGATCAAATATGTGATTCATTGTGTCTTGCTTGAGTGACGTTTACAAATGGGTACCAATTTCATAGCGAAATAGTGGCTAGAAGTGTGTGAGGAAGGCCAAGGCAAGAGTGTTAAAGTCATGATAGGTATTCCGAGGGAGCTCGATATACCACTTAGTTGCAGCCCCTATAAGAGTTCATTGGAAAAGAAGAAGACGAATGGAATCATCAACGTAGGAATTCGAGGAGCACCAGAGGTCAAATGTCATCACGTGGGCTTGAGGGTCCTCTTTCGCTTTTCCTTCAAACTTTGGACAATTTATCGAAATCTTGGATGGAACCGGACGCCAGTATGGCGAATGAAGAATCATATCATTCGTGAGTCTAGACACATCTGGAAATTCCAACATAGCCAAGAATGTCAATTGAGTATTGAAAGGCATTTGAAGTCGATAAGGGGGCCCAACTCGTGGGACCCATCTCTGCTAGTAAGGCTTTTGGTCCCAAAATGGAGGGTTCTGTCCATAAGGAATTTTATTTTTCCCCACTGTAGGTTACCTTTCTTGTAGGGAGGATTCTGACCTTGAAAGCCTTGAAATTGTCCAGCCAGAGGCTATTCATAAGCAACATACTGGGTAAAAGAATGTTGAGCTTGTTGGCCTTGGACATATGGATTTTTCACCTAATGTCCCTAAGAATAAGGGTTTTGGACCTACTGCCCTTGGACGAATGGGTTTTGGACCTACTTCCCTTGGATGTAAGTATTTTGCACTTGCTATCCTTGGACATAAGGATTTTGGACTTGTTGTCCTTGGACAAAAGCAGGTTGAACCTGTTGCCCTTGGACAAAAGGATTATTTGCCTACTACTGTAGGACTTGACCCTAGACCTATCCTTGCAAGGGTTGACCCTGTTGATAAGGGTTTTTGTTGCCCAGGTTGACCTTGTGGCTACAAGGGTTGACCTTATGGCTGCAAGGGTTGACCTTGCGGCTGTAAAGGTTGTCCCTGCAGCTCCAAAGGTTGAACTTGTGAAGGCATAGGCTGGGAAGATTGCGTTGCATACTGCATTTGCGGCTGCATGGTTTGTTGCAACTGTTGCAAGGGTTTCCCCTGTGTTGGTTGCAGTTTTCCTTGCTGCGGCATGATCTGGCCTTGTTATTGCATGGGTGGCCCCTATTGTAATGAAGGTTTCCCTTGTTGTTGCATGGATGGCCCTTGCTATAATGAAGGTTTCCCTTGCTGCTGCGAGAGTTGTCCTTACTACTGCAAAGGTACTTGGACAGTTCCTTGAATGATAACTTGAAGTTCCAGAACTGTATCTGGAAATACCCACTGGGCATGTCGGATGGACCAGGCTAGACATAGGGTCCAAGCTGAGGGATGTATGATGGATTATCCATTTCTTGTGCACGATATGGAACATAAGGAGGTTGGTACTGACCTTGAGCCATATTGGGTTGCTGGTACTGGACATGACTTGACCCAAATGGACCAACATTGGGTTGTTAGTACTGGACATGACTTGACCTAGACAGACCAACATTAGGCTATTTGTATTGAACAGTACTTGATCCAGTAGGACCAACACAATTTGAAATGGCACACAAAGAGGGTTGGTTCATCCCAACCATGTGAGGTAGTGAACCACTCACATTGGTTGTGCCAGACATCACAGAAACATTCAGACTCTGTCCCCCAAGCGGTGGAACAGCCTGTCCACTTACTGGGGGGATCAAAGAGCTAACAGCAACATGACTCGAGATCACTGGTTGACCTCGATGGGTCACTTGGACCAATGAAATAAAAATATTAGGAATGGTGGGTTGCATCAGGACTGAGGTAACTACAGAAATCACTATTTGCTGGGAGGTTGGGTTCTGAATGAACGAACCTGTGGTAGGCATACTGCCAGATGCCCAAATTGGGTTGTGATACAATGATGAGGTAGTATGCATGCCTGAAACCAACTGAGCTAAAGTCATGTAATTACACGGTAACTCAGGGTGAACAATAGTTGGAATGCTTCCCGTGTAACGAAAACCTTCAGGAGGGAAAGGATATTCCTGCTTCTCGACTATGTGTGGAGTGGAAACCTCTGAGTGACCCAAAGAGGAGACTAGGATTTCACCTTCTGATTCCATGGGTGAAAATAGATGATGTCGAACTACCAAAGATGTTCAAGGGGATAATTCTGAAGGAATACCTGGCTGATCGTATAAACTATACAGACGCTCCAGTGATATCACAACAGGATTGAAAAAAGAATTCGGAGGATAAAAAACCAGTCCAAGTTGACCTTCATAAATCAGCGGACTCTCGGGAGTCTAGATAGGGTTATCCAGAGATTCCAGGCCAATATAAAAAAATTGACCCAGTATCTAAAGGGGGGGGGATGAGATGAAAAAGGTTGAATACTTAGAACAATTCCAAGCTCAACACCTTGGTCCTCAAGCGACTGTGGAAATTCAGGAAAAGGATCCTCAGACAATCTTTCAGACAAAGGAGAGGAAGAGGAACTAGGCAAACCAGTTGGTTCAGCCATGATGGTCTTGTCTCAAATAACCAAAGGAGAGATTGATTTCAAGGGAATTAAAATGTATTTAAAGGTATACTCATGATGTGGTCTAAAAAATACTAATAGGGTCGTTATAAGATCGTGGGCAACAATTTTTAAAGATGCAAAAAAAAACTGGTGCTCTTTCATGTTTTAAGAGTCGAGAAAGAATAAAAGGTGACTTTATCACTTTCGGTTTGAGACGATCTTGAAAGGACAAGTGCTCAGGTGATATGTTATTTTTAGGGAGTCAAAAAGATCAAAATGGCTACTCAATATGATCTAGGTAAAAAGGATTACCAAGTAACCATGAACTATAGAATACCTCCCGATGAACCGAGAAGTACGGGAATGCAATCTCCCCGAATGTTGTGTTCGGTGTATCACATTTACAAGGTGGAAGACTCAGCTTCCTATGGATAAAGGATTGCAACCCAGTGGGTTTTCCCTTTATATACTCGACGGTACAGGGAGCATAATTTTGTACTAGCACTATCTAGTGTCGAAGCGAATGACAATTGATAGGTTTTAAGACACCGGAACACATCTCTAGCCTAGACCTTCTATGTTGTGATCATTAGATTTCAAATGCACCTTAGGTTAATTCAATACATTTTAGAGTTTATCTTGAAATTATGTCTCGGTTCTCAGGCCTTATCGATGTGACTCAAAAACACCTATATGCAGCTAAATAAGATAGGACCCTTTCAATTTGATGAATTTTCTACACTAATGAGAGTAGAAAATACACTCAAATGCAAGAAAATAAGCAATTCAAAGCAGAATGATTTTTCACTATTTCGCCTTTTGAAAACAAAAATGATGAAAAACTATTTCCAATTCCTAACTCTCCTATCAAATGCACTTCAAGTAGCCCTTTCACTAGTAAAGAGAATTCATTTCTTTTCCAATGCAAGTGGCGATGAAACACTAGCCTTCAATGATGCTATCTAACGTAACATATTGATGCAACAAACTAGAATTATGTATTTTTCAATGAAATGACAGAATGAATCTTTCACAAACACTTCACACTTCAATCAAACGTTTGCAATACAATCAATCACAAGAAAGTATATAAGAGAATTCCTTTCAAAACTAATGAAGTAAAGATTGAACCAAAAACAAGATGAGAAATGTGATCTATGCCCAAAAAGAGACACTAAAATGCTAAACGAAACTTTTCAAACTTATTAAATGGAAACCAAAGAAAAAAAGGACTAATCAAATGAAATACAAGAAGAAAATTTGACTATTAGATAGACTTTCTGAGTAGGCAAACAAGCAAATGGGTGATGACCTATATGCCCCAGGGTTATACACCATCCAAGAACTCAAGAAACCAAGTGAAGGAAATGCAAATCAACCAATCATACAAACCAAGCTAAAAGATCTTTCCATACAGGGAGAACACAGTCAAAACAATCCGAGAGACAGAAATCAGAAGGGCAAGAAACACTAGCTATGATCTAAGGTAAACCCCGATCTTCACCTACAAGAATCGGCGTGACTGCCTAACTGAGAACACGCGCCAAGACGGGGTCGAGGGAACTATTTTGGAGAAACTCGTGTTGATCGGCACGACTGTTAGAAAAATAAATGCACTGACCAAGTATTCAAGGAAAAAATAAGAATTTTCAAAGGCTAAAACTAGACTTCCCACTGCAAATTTTGGGCTCAGAGTAGTGAACCTGTGAAAGAATAGAACACTAAAGGGAAATGATGATACTAGAAAAGTTCACACAAAACCATAAACTGACAATCAATGAAACAAAAGGATTGGCTCCCTAGTGGAGTCACCAATTTGTGGTGCAGGTAAATTCTCAGTGTGGACACAAATAATTCCTCTAGCCCAAGAGAGAGGGTTTAGCCACAAACAAACAATCTATGGAAAATCTCCTTAAGCTAGAATCAATTAAGATGGCCTACCTCTTAGAGCGCTATTCTGCTTGGTGATGATCCTACTTCCTCTCTCCAGATATCTTTTGTTTCCTTCCTTCGAATACCTGGAAAAAGCAAACAACAACAACAAATGTGACAACATGTGATATTGTATTCAGCCTACTTAATAGTTCAAGGAACATTAAGACATAAAGATGTAAAATGACACTTCATGTAGGAAATCAATCAATAGTTACATTAATATAAATCAGAAAGAGATTACAATTGGTGCCTTGACATTACTAGTATCCTCCAATGTATTCGGGTTCCCACACTTCTACTAGAAATTCATGGATAGCCCCAACAAATGGAATTTTTAAGGTCTCTTTCCCTCTAATCTCAAACCAAACCAAAATCACACTATTCTCCCTCAAACACACACTAGAAAGTTACAAACTATAATTGACTTGCTGGTTATTCAAACTTGCTCCAAAACTCCAACTAGATTTTGCTTGGGAAAAAGAGAGGCTTATATAGCTTGGATGGATGGGAGATGTTTCCTCTCATCATGGGAGAAGGTCTTATCTCTTGAGGTTGTTCCATCCTAATAGGAAAAAGGAGCCCAAATTGATTTCCTTAGCTTCGGCCCAACCGTCTACCAGACTTCTGTTATGAAGCTTCTAGACATGGAAGCTTTGGCTCCTTATTTAAAAAACCTTCCAAAAGAGGATCAACATGACTGGAAAAGGGCTCAATCGATCTGATCAGCACGAGGACTAGTTTTAGCCTCTATAAATCGGCGTGAGGAGAAAATAGGTCAGTAGCACCAGTCTTGTAAACTGGGAAAGAAGGAAGACTTTTGGGAAATTATGCAAAGGGGCATTATTCTGCTCATGAAGAGGGACATACTAGGAGTTTCTTCATGATGGGAAATCATGTCGGGTACACTGTAGAGAACCTCAAGGATCGTAGACGGGGAGTACAGGGATAGTGACAAAATGTTGTTTAACACCCACACATTTAGATTTTCTTGTTTTGAAATTTTTTCAAGAGTCAAATAAAGAAACTAATGACTTATCTCGAAGAATAAATTAGATTATAGAATTGAATGAGGATAGAGATGAATTTCATTACAAGATTAAGAAATATCAAAGTAAAATGAAATTCCTATTTGATAGGAAAGCTAGGGAAAGAGATTTCAGGCAAGGTGATTTGGTATTGAGATGGGATTCTAGGAGAGAAGACAAAGGAAAACATGCCAAGTTTGATAACCTTTGGTTGGGACCTTTTAGCATTGCTGAGGTCAAGGGTAATAACACTTTCATTTTGTAGAATTTGGAGGGAGATTATTCATCATTGCATGTCAATGGGAAGTACTTGAAGCACTATATTCAGTATTGAGAAGTTTCCATTCATTCACCATTGTATTTTATCAAAGTTTTTTATTTTACATATAGTGTGTATTTGTTTCAACAGAAGACCCCATTAGCCCGAGGAGAAGGCACATGGATCTGCAAGTTCTCAACATCCTGTAGGAGGAAGCAGTCCCTAGTTGGATTTGATGTTGTAACATGCTTTATTTTTGATAAGTTAGTTGTTATTTTATAAAAGAGGGTATGAAAAAATAAATAAAATATGAAAATATGAAAAAATAGAAAATAAAAAAAGAGATGAAATAAAACCCATCAAGAGAAAATCAAAATATTTGTATAAGTGTGCTTGTTTAAATGCCACTCCATGAATAAATTCCATTTGTAATAATAAAGGTCTGTGTGCAACTTGTTTTTATGCCACAGTCTTTTCTTTTGATCTGAATCAAACTATTTAATCTTGATCAGATCATTAAAAATTTTGCTCTAGATTAGAGAATAAGTTCAACCAAATAGTTTAATATTGGTTGAGCATTAGAATTTAGAATAGATTAGGGTAAATAAAGGCCTAATATGCTTAAAATTTGGCCTAAGTTATATTAGATTAGGTTTATATTAGTCAAATAGTTTAAAAAGGGAATCTAGTCTAAATGCACCCTAGTTAGATTAACTTTTCATTATTGTTTAATTACCTCATTAAAAGGGTGAATAATATTTGTAAATAAACATGTTTTAATGCATTTTAGCCAAAGTCATATGCAATTTTTTTTTTTTGGCCAGTGATAAAGTTTGGGCATGAATCGACGGTCATTCACCTCCCCACCCAGATCAGCAGTAAGGAATCTCTTCATATTCCCTCGCTAAGAAACAAGATAACGGCAGGGGGGGTGTGAACAATGGTTTTTCCCATGTGGGCCCCTCTTGTATGTGTCACCTCCTCAGCTCATCACACCCCCCTCACTCCATACCACTTACCGCTAACCCCCCCAACTGAAATCCGCCATCCACACTTCTCGCACTTCCCGATACCGTGCCAAAAGTCACTCCTCCCATGCTATATGCCTCCAATCGCTCCCTGCCACATGCCCTCATCCATTGTCACTTATCTGTTCCTGCGTAATTGTTGCCACCATTAATTACCTCCCGTTTCTACATTTTGCCTCCCGTTACTTCATTTATTTCCTTAATTAGCCGATCAACAACGACCTCTATTATAACAGTAGCCATAATCCCTAATAAATACTCTTTTGACCCATTACAATAGCTTTTCCTAAATAGCTCTTCACTGTTTCTATTCATTGTTCCTTTCTACAAATTCTCTATTGAGCCGAGTCTGCAACTGTAAGCTCCTCTCACCATACCTTTGCATTTTTCTGCCATTCACCATTTCAGTCTGATATAATGGCTCCAAATAAAAAGGACAAGACTTCTGACAGCTCCTATACAACACAGGAAACCCCAAAGGCCTTTGATGCCTTGGACCTGGACCATATCCCATAGTCAATCGATATTTTAAAATTGCAAATACTAAATATGAATTCGACATGTTCAAATTGCACAACTGGCTGAAGCAGACATATTTTGATTCTGAGGATGAAATAAACCTGTGAGAATCCACTCTATCTTTGTACATGTTTCCCAAAATTTATTCCTTTCTGGATTTAGTTATCGGGTGCCAATCCAAGTAAAATCCTTTATAGAGAACAGTAGTAGCTCAGAATGGAGACATTCTGATAACTATCATTGCAGAAACCATAAACAAAATGCTTCTGATACCCGAGAGTGACTCCATTAGCTTTTTCTCCACATCAGCCTTGATTGACCTATATCACAAACTAAACTTCCCTCAAAGAGCTCAAATCTTTGAGATTTTTCTCCCTGAAGATGTTGATCTCCCCAAGAATAATTCTCCTTACCCATCATCTATGTTCCTTGAAAGAGCCAAACATATAATTTCCCTTATCTCTTGCTTGTTAGGCTATCAATCAGACCAATGGGTAGAAGAAGCTACGTTAGGTCATTTTTCCATCTTTTCAAAAGAAGGCAAGCATGACTTCATGTATAACTACAGTCAATTTCTGGCTGAACCTATGCATGAGAAATTGATGAACATCACTACTGAAGGAGTATTTAAATACTCTTATGTCCTATTTCATATGTTTATTTTTCAGTAGGGAGACAGGTTGCCTATTTTTTTGCAAAAGCAGGATGATCAACAAGAGAATTAAGTAGTTTTTATTCATTGGACTTCATTGATTAGAAAGACCTCAACTAAGTTCAGTTTTTCAGACTTCATAGACTGTTTCATTCACCTAGTTGCACAAATTCTTAGCAATCAAAGTGAACCCAGGATCAACACATAAATTAAAAGGATTCTGCACCTCAGTGATCAAGTCATAACAAGAGATTGGTATATTTACTAGAACTACACAGAGATCAGAGTATATCGCTGCGAATTGGCTCCATATAAGTTGCCAAAATGTGTTCCAATGATAATTTTATCTCTGGAATATATTAGGCAAATGATGAATATGGATGAGCTTCATTAATCTCAAGGAAGAGGAGATCACAATTTAAGAAAGAAGAACACAGATATTGTATTATTGAGAAAAAAATTGAAACTTCCTTCTACAGAAGAGCCACAGACCAAGGAAATAGCTGAAAGTGAACAACACAAGGAAGAAATTCTCAAACTGATAATTTAGTAGAATATATAGATTAAAACTATGGAGGAGCATATTGAGAAATCGCTTAAGGAAAAATAGCAATTTACTCAATTGGATATATCTCCCATCACAACTATCCCTATTACAGTGTCCAAAACAACAGGGGAATCTACATCGACAACATAGGATTTGAATAAACTCTCACAGGAGCTCACTCACCAGAAGAAAGAGAATGAAAGGCTTCATAAGAAATTTTAGAATATGGAAGCTCAAAAAATAAAGAATGATATTTTGTATGTTATTGAGGAAATGAAGAAAACACATAGGTTGAATAAAAGAATTGAAGAGTTGTAGAGTCAATCATTGATGGATCAGACCTTGGCCTAAGCTAAGGAAAGCATATGGGAAGATATTATTATGGCCATAACTAAAGTATGGCCTTCCATTCAAATCAATTTTTAGCAAGAGGAACTCATAAATAGATGTCAAGTAGCCATTGATGAAGTGAAGAAACTTCTTAAAGATAAACCATGTGAAGCTACAAACATGATTAGAGTTCTTAACTCAAAAACTAGGGCTGAGTTGGAACAGATTCAAATTCTATATAGAACAGAAACCATCTTGGAAATCAAGGAGGTGTTGCAGAAAATCTTGATGATGTAGTTAGAGACTAAGTTTCAAACCTTAAAGACTTTTGTCCAAAGATTTCATTTTAAATTTAATTTACTGAATCAAAGAGGACTTCCAGGATTAGTGGCCCCAAATGACAGGTTCATCAGTCTGGAAGAATACTGCCAGAAGCTTTATACCATAGCCCCTCATAAATCAAAATTTTCAGGTATAAAAGAGAATATTACAAGGAAGCAAGCATTAGAAGCTTTAGATTTTTATTTTACTATTAAGCGTGAAATTAAACATCTTTTTGCAAATAATCCCACTTTTGAGAATACACTGAGGTTGATGAAGTTTACAGAAAATTGGTAAATCTTGCCATACCAAGTGAAGACCAATGGGATCACTTGTATGAAGTTATTGAGTAACTTTCATCAAAAAATAAAGGACAGCATGGCAACACGTTTTGGCGACAACATCATCAACAAAATCCTAAAGGATTCTGCCAACACTTAGCAGTTTTGAAATTCCTACAATTTTCTACTATTTTTGTAATTTTGTTTTGAAAATATCGAGTAGAATTTTTTGTATAAATAACTCCTCCTTCGAGTTATTAAGGGTTGAACGCTTGGATGAGCATAACGGAATTTCAACCGAGCTTGAGATTTGCAAAGTTAACGAAAGGATTTTGAATTTGCCTTCTATAGTTCTGTCTTCTTGTAAGTTTTCATATGTGCTTATTTCATTATGTATTGCTTCATATATTTAAGTATTTATGTAGAGATCTAGGTAAGATCATACTGAGTATCAGTGAGTCTTAAATCCCCTATGAATTTATCAACAATAACTAGGGACTAGATTAGAAGACTATCTGCTATGATAAACTCCCCCTATATGAATTAATTGTCACACAAATCTACATTCATTTAAATATATTTTGTTCTACAAGAAATGTTGTTTGCATGTATTCTTTTCTTATAACCAATACAATAATCTAGCTGAATCTTTAGCAAGTTATACTTCAACAATATTATGTTATTCATTCACTTTAAATCAAGTTAACTATAGCTAGATAAATAGCAGCCCTTTCATCTAGCTTAGTAATTGTTAAGGCTTAAGCACCTATTTTCAATAATTCATATCGTTAGTCATCCATAAAATTTAAAACCAAAAAAAATATTTTCGATGCTCTAGCATGACGAACTGACCTAGAGTCATCTAAGAGGAAAATAGTAGGAATATTATTGTTGTATTGGAAATGTATGTTATTTAACTTATACATATGCTTATGAAATATTTAATTTGCATTTGTATGAATCTTGTTGAATGTGTATTTTTGTATTAACTCATCACTTTAACTTGTGGACTATTCTGCATCTTACCCTATGACGTCATTTCGCTCATGTGTTCCTTTCAAGTTGTGTACTATTACAGGCTTCCAAGGGGGACACTTCCTTTTCCCTTTGTGTGTTGGAACCTTCTTGCATCACACTTGACTCTCTGCAAGGTCAAACACTTTCTCTCACCCAAAGTTATCATAC
This sequence comes from Pinus taeda, assembly GCA_000404065.3. Lineage (NCBI taxonomy): Eukaryota > Viridiplantae > Streptophyta > Pinopsida > Pinales > Pinaceae > Pinus > Pinus taeda. The sequence goes on along the minus strand of APFE030108847.1, from coordinate 45,038 downwards.
TTCCCTCTGCACGTTTCTGTAGTCAAGGCATAACATTACCACCCACTGGTGGGACTCTTACTCCAAACGGTGTGAGGTCTAGTTGGGACTTCATATATGGGAGATCCCATGAATGTTGGAAGGTCGAACACCGTCAACATTTCTAGTGCTAGAAGGAGGGCCAGATGAAAATTTGAGCCCTTGAAGTCTGTTTTGAATTTCTACACATATTTCATGACTTCTCACCAAATCATAACCCCATCATGTTTTTCTAGATCTGTAAATTCGAATGTGCCAGTGAGAATTATTGATGACTTGTCCAATATAAAATTCAATGGCGAGGTTGAAACAACCTTATTTCAACATATCACACAGTTTCTTGACTTTTTCACTAAGCACGACATCCACTATGAGGATGTTGGCTATAGGTTTTTCATTCTCACATTCAAAGGGTGTGTTCGAGAATGGTGCAACACATTTCCTATTGGCTCCATTCACTCTTTCGAATAGATTTTCATAGAGTCATGTCATTCTTTCAATATTTATGATCATGAAGCTATTAATAAGAAAATTTTGAAATTGTGGAAAGCACTTGATGAATCTATTCAGGATTTTCACAATTGTTTTATCCATTACTGCTTTGAATTCCTGTAGATGCAGTTAATTTGTATTTCTTGGTTGATATATTTTTATGTCTTATTCATATTTCAGAAAATACACAAGAGGTAGAATCTCTCGAACCTCTCCCAACATACCTTGATATTAGAGCTTATAAATCTACGATGAACAAGGTTGTTGTTCCAAGTAACCCTTCATCCCCTTCTCATAAAAAAAAATGTAGTTCCCCAGACTGAGATGGTGGAAGTTGCGAGTTCACCTATTGATCTACCACCATCTACTCCTATCCCACTTGCTCATAATTTCAGCACGAATTTGGATTTTCACTCCTATGGCTGTGATGAAGTGCTATCTCCTTGTCATCCATCCTTTGATCCCTCTGATCCTCTGAATTTTGATGTGTTGTGTTCACCAATTTCAGATCTCCCCTTTGAGTTTCACAATGATCAAGTACTAGATGTATTTGGTATTAAACAACCAACCTACAATATAATTTTTGAAGAGTATGTGTGGGAGTTTGAACAAGAATCTGTAGTGAAGGATGACCTCCTTCCATCCGCACCTCTTCCACATTATCCTAACATTTTCCACGATTTTGTCATTTCTGTTCAATCTTATGAAAATTCATTTTCGAATGTTACTACTTTCGATCATTCTGAGAATGGAATAAATTAGGGGAATTTTGAGGTCTAAAATGGGCCTCCTAAGGAAATTATGTAATAATAGTGGAAATAATAAAATAAGATTAGATTACATAATCAAATTTTAGAGGGAAAAGAGACAAAACTATTTTTTCAGCTTGTATTTCCAACTTATCTTCGTATGGGTTTACTCAAATTTCAAGAAAAAACAATCGGTGGATGCATAATTTGATTCCTCATCCAAGGAGTACCCATGTTGCATACTTTTGATGGACCCTTCTACACGAAAAATGAGAAATACATGAAAAACATGATTGCAATCACCTTTTTTTCATGTATTTCTAATTTTTCGTGCAGTAGGGTGCATCAAAAGTATGCAACATGGGTACTCCTTGGATCAGGAATCCAATTATGCATCCAACGATTGTTTCCACTCGAAATTTGAGTAAAACTTTAGGGAGATAAGTTGAAAATACGAGTTGAAAAGTAGTTTTATTTTTTTTATCTTTGTACTTTTTTACTCCAAAAATGGTGAATCATCCCCCATATTTGACATCATCATCTAGAATCCTATTGGTTCTTATAAAGGTTATTTTGGTTGTAAATTTTTCTTAGGAGGCCCATTTTATACCCCAAAGTACTAATTCCAGTTTTCATTTGATGCGACGAGGACAAATCTGTCTTCCCCGATCCTCCTAGTTTCTCATCTTACATTTCTGAGAACATAGAGGTTGAAATTTTTCATTTTACATCAATCCCTCATTATGATTCATAAGATCATGATGATTCCCACTTTCATGATCTTGAACTTTCTAATCATGGATGTTTCCATTGTTTCATTGATTCATCTGATCATGATTTTGATTCTTCCACTTTTGATATTTCTAGGCCATTAGTCTTCAATGATCCATCTTCTGATGAATTGGAACCTCTACAAGCTGTCAAGTCACTTCAGCCCATGATGATGGGTATGTCAAGTTATCCTTGAGGCCAGTTCGACTTCTGATAAGAAATGTATTGAATCTTCTGAGGCTCCTCATCACTCTGTTGTTCCCATTGAAAATTAATCTATGTTACAATCTTCACATCCTCCGGTTGCATCACATGATCCTATCGCTCAGTCATTGGAGGATTCATATGTAGCAAGCACTGTTGCAAAATATATATTTTCTTCTTTCTTCATGTTTTATTTATTTTCAAGTTTGAAAGTGTGTACCTACTTGTCTTCAACTTGCAATGTGTTTGGACACCATGGTACATCCATAGAGTGCCTCTCATGCGCTTTCCATTTTTTCTTTTATGTGGGTGCATTCAAACTTTGAACGCTATAGTTTGCATTGTCTTATGTTTCTTGTTTATTGGTTTTCCTGTATATCATTTTCGACACGCATTCACTGATCTAGGTGGATATTGGTGGCCACCTACCAAGTCCATCTGGACCCCCATAATTTTTTCTCTCAGCATTTTCAGTTTCCTTAATTGTAGCACAACTTACTATTTTTAGCAGTTTTTCGGGTCCTGAACTTCCAGAGCCATTTTGAGGCCCTAAACGACGTTTTTTGGGAAATCTAGGGGCAACATGGGTCCATGAACCGATGTTTCCCTTCCCAAAGTGGTAGTTCTCGGATAGATTTTTCTAACGATCTATCGTACGCGTCAAACGGAGATCATATGCCAAAGTTACGACCCTGGGAAATTGATGTACCAATTTACCCAAACGGGGCCCACAATTTGGCGTTTCATCTTCTAGGGTTAGGTTTTCGGATGTGAAGGGTTTTCCATTGTTTCTCAACAATAAATAGGCCTTCAAGCCTCATTGTAACACAGTTCAGAGGCATGAAGCCACACATCTCTTCTCAGAGATAAGCTACCATCGCCCTAGCTGGTTTATTTCTATTTCCGGTTGTAAGCATATTCCAGTATTTTCCATTAATGAAATGAAGTATTATTTCCGCTGCATCTTTGTGTATATGGTTATCTCTGTATTTTATTGCGTTCCTGTTTAAATCTGGATCAGTGGTATCAGAGCGGTCTGTTTTTCTCTGTTTTTCTTTGCATGTCCCCAACGAGGTCAGGATATAGGGAGTTAGGGCTTGAACTGGTCGAACCTTTGCAAGACCAGCCTCGCAAATCCCGACGGCCTCCCATGGCGGATGAGAAGAAAGACGAGGGGGCAGGAGATCCTATCAAAATCTTGCTCGAAGAATCCCTCGAGCGGCAAAGGAACGCGATGATGGATAGCTTTGCACAGATCCTTCAACGGCTACCTAAAGGTGACGCATCGGCTTCCGGAAGCTACTCTCGAAACGCCACGCCCTTTAAGGTACAAGTTAATTTCGAAATCCCCATATTCGAGGGTTAGATAGACGTAGATGTTGTAGATATGTGGTTAAATCCCCATATTCGAGGGTCAGATAGACGCAGATGAGTCGGGAAAAGATTGTTTTTGCTCTTCTCAAAGCAGCCCCCCACGTCAAGGACTGGTGGGAAACCTACTGCGAGCAGAAGGATGAAAGTACCGACTCACTATTTTCAGCCACACCCACCTGGGATTCATTTCGGGAGGCCATCAAGGAGCAATACTACCCTGTCGGAAGCTATGAGGATGAATACATAAAGTGGACCACGCTGCAGCAGGGAAGGGACCAAGACGTGCCGGAGTTCACCAATATTTTCCATACCCTTC
>APFE030108847.1:14428-34260 GCA_000404065.3 Pinus taeda | reverse complement strand
AAGTGGTTCACCAGGGAACAGGTTCAGCAGAAGTTTCCTCATCTCATGGAGGAGCTCAACGCAATGGGGACCATTGCTTCCTAAGGGGGGAAGAATGATCTAGGTGGATCTTGGTGGCCGCCTACCAAGTCCACCTGGACCCCCACCATTGTCTTTCTCAGCATTTTCAGTTTCCTTAATTGTAGCACAACTTACTATTTTTAGCATTTTTTCGGGTCCTGAACTTCTTGAGCCCTTTTTAGGCCCTAAACGACGTTTTTTGGGGAATCCGGGGGCAACATGGGTCCATGGAATGGACCGTTATTTCCTGTTCCAACAATGATAGTGCTCGAATAGATCTTTCTAATGAGCTATTGTACGCGTCAAATAGAGATCATATGCTAAAGTTACGACCCCGGGAAGTTGATGTACCAACTTACCCCCAAACGGGGCCCACAGTTTGGCGTTTCATCTCCTAGGGTTAGGTTTTGGGATGTTAAGGGTTTTTCATTGTTCTCAACAATAAATAGGCCTTCGATCCTCATTGTAACACAGTTCAGAGGCATGTAGTCACCACATCTCTTCTCAGAGATAAGCTACCATCGCCCTATCTGGTTTATTTCCATTTCTGGTTGTAAGCATATTTCAGTATTTTCCATTAATGAAATGAAGTATTATTTCCGCTGCATATTTGTGTATATGGTTATCTCTGTATTTTGTTGCGTTCATGTTTAAATCTGGATCATTCACTTGCCTACATAGGCCAGCCAAAGCACCGATGGTTGTATTGGAAGTATTACTTTACATAAGTTGGCCTATGATCTGCTTAGGCTAGGAGTAGGAGTATTTTTTATTTTCTTTGTCGTTCCTTTAATTCTCTTTACTTTGTTTCACTTTACCCAGCTTCTTGCATTTAATTTGTTTTATTTTCATGTGTAGGCTAGTTTTCACATGAAACCATCTTTGGCTTCTCACACAAGCTCAGTGAAATACAAGAGGAAGTTGCACTGCTATCAACATTTAGTTATCTATATATTCCCTCTCTTTATGTGAATATTTCATTTCTTCTAGTTAATGATACTCTGATGGAAAATGCATCCTTTTCAGAGAGAGCCTTGGTGAAATCACGATTCATGCACTTTTAAGTAGTACCGCCTACTCTAATTGGTCTTGTATTTTCGGTTAACCATTTTCAACTAAGTCGACTAGATTAAGTAGAGGGGGAAAACTTAACAAGCATGTCAGAGGTATATATAAATATCATTATCTGAAGGGACAACCTATTCTTCTCTCAATAATTTAGGATCCCTCTTCCGCCCCATGAAATAAATAAGTGCCTATGCACAATTCTTGGAACAAAATAAAAATGAAAAAAAGAAAAAAATTAAATAAAGGGTGAAAGAAGAGAAAGGCTTTCTGCACAAAGAGGTGAAGCAAGTAACTCTGTTGGGGTACTGTACATGCTCGTTAGAAGTGGAGCAATGCTTGTGTTCCTAAAAAGACTCTATCGGGGTACTATCCAGAGCTGTTGTTAGTAGATAAACACTAGAGATGAAACTAAAAATCTGACAGTCTATTTTACTTGTGGATTTATATACTCCTCTCCACAATCGAAACAACTTAGTTTTACATGCCTTGGTATGTGTGTTTTCAATGAAGAGAATGGTAAGGACTATATCTTTAACTCAAGCTAAGTGAAGAAGCTATGATGATCAGAGAACTAAAAAATACTTCTGGAAGATATAGACCTACTTTGCATGAGATAAGGTCCATCCAGAGAGCTAGAGTTCTACCAGTGTGTCGCCAATGTTGTAGCGACTACAACCACCCTCCAATATTTTGTCTATGCTTCAATTTTGGAGCCTTCCTTCATCTCATCTCACACTGATCCAGGTATTTATGCTTCGATTGAGACTTATCTTTGTTGGGTGTGTGTTATATTACTTCCACGACTAGCCCTACACATGAAGAGGGGGGTTGGGGGGGGGGGGGGGGCGGTGGTAGCTCCCCGTTTGTTGTGCTAGGCATAGTGAGGGGTGGGAGGGTCAAGGTAGGGAAATAACCCCCCTTATCAGGGGCTTTGAAGGGGGTGGTAGCCCCCTCTAGGGGTTCGGGGGCAACTCCCCGAGAATATTTTTTTTGGCCTATATTAGGTGGGAGGACCTACCTATGGTTTTGTGCATGGGTTTTGCACATGGTTTTGAGCATGATGGTTTTCTGCCCATGGTATCTTATAGATTCAGTTAAGGGAACTACGTTTATGTTCTAATCCAGGGTTGATGGATTGGGGTTTATGAATTCTTCGAAATGTATATATATGTGTTGTAACATTGAAAGGAATATAATGAAAATCCAATCTGGTAGTCCCGGTTTTGGGATCTAGGGGAAAACATATGTATATCTATTTTATGTTTTTGCCATTGTTTATTTTATGTTCTTAGAATTTGTATGCAAGTAATTTCTATACGAGGTTAAAACCTACATTCTTTAATTTTTTCTTGTGTTTCTCAACTTATCTTATCCTTCTAACTAACAAGATGATCTCCTAGCTTGGTTTCACAATAGTTCTGGGTTTTCCCCCAGAAACTGTGCAATCCTTGAGGGAAAGAAAAATTGATGATAGGAATTACAGAATATTGACTACTAGTGAGCCTTAAGCTCAAGAAATGTGCAGTCTTGGGAGTGAGCTCAACACTGAGCCCATAAATTGGAAAACCCTCACTGAGCTCAGAAACTATGTAGTGCACTGAGCCAAAAAGTTGCCTAGTTCCCAAAACTGCTTAATTTGTCCTAGCAGTGTGCATGGAAAGTTTCCTCGGGAAAAAAAATAAAATTTATAATATATATAATATATTATATATATTATATTATATGATATATAAAAATAAAATAAAAAATCCCTAAAAATAGTGAACTATTTTTAGTATTTTTGAAGGAGCCACTTGCACTATTTTAGAAACTTCTACCAAGTGTCACATTCTCCTTGATTTTAGGCATGAGTGTCATAAACCCTAATTTATCAAAATCTATTTAATTGATGCTTCTAGAGCTCATTTTCACATTAGATCCTGGAGCTCTAGCATTCCCGAGGAGATCAAGGAACATTCAGTGCGATCATTGGCGCTTTTCCGGATGACTTTTTCTTTTATCGTCTTTTGCCGCTTTTTCTGTCGCTTTTTGTTGTTTAGCTTGTGTGAGTGTTGTTTCACTTGTTTATATTCATGGTTACTGGCCTTTTTATTTTTTTTAACTTTTATATGTGTTGTTTCAATTTATAGATCACCTTTCCCAAGTGTTGCATTAGTATTCCTGTTTTTGCCCCTGTGGTCATCGTTGCGGTGACCCTCCTCACCTTCCTTGTTTTCCTTCTATTTGATTAAATTTTTCACTTGATTTAAATGCATTTATCTACACTTAGTCAAATCTACAATCAACTTCACATTATCTCTCAGATTTTATTATTTTCAACACTTCCCTTGGGCAGATCTAGGTTGCCCTTAGTTGGTTTTCACTTTGCATAGTTGACACTGTGCAATCCAGAGGCTCAAGATACAATCTGGGCTTCTGGAAGTGCGTAGTGCATAGTCTAAGCTGGCTCCAACTATGCATTGTGCAGTTCTAGGAGCCAACCTCTCAGCTTATCCATTGAGATTGCACAATGCACAGTCTATCCCAGGCCTCTACCTAGGCTAAACTACGCATTGCGCGGTTTGAACCATCAAGCTTCTGCCTTGGCTTTTGGGGTTGCATAGTGTGCAGTTCCCACAGGCAGTCAATTCTGCTTGTTAGAAAAAGTTGCACAATCCTTCCCATCTAGTCCCCAGTTTGCTGCTTGAACTTTCCTTGTAAGTTGTTTTTTTTTAAATTGATATTTTCTTGCCATGAGTGTCCTTTATGTCCCACAAGTATGGAAGTTGTTGAGAAACTTTGCAACGGTCACTATTACCATGGAATCTAAGAGAGTTGCATCAAAGGAAACCACTAAGAGTGGTAATGGGGAAGTAGTTGAGAAAACATTTGTTGAATTTCCAGTGTATGTAGATATTCATTTGTTTCTAGAGAAAGGATCATCAGTGACATGGAAATAGATTAAATATACATTTGGAAAGGTCTTTGAGGAAGATTTAGAGGAACGACATGTTTATCTTAGCATCCAACAGTCAGGGCTATTTAAGATTGCATGCAAGTATCCCGCCTTTCCATGTGTAGATATCATCAATTGGATTGTCTCACATGTGGATGAATAGATCATGACATTGAGTAGTGCCAACTGTCAAAATATTACCACCTTTAGGGTAGAATACTTTCAACAAATGTATCACTTTCTCGAGCCAATAAAGCACATGGACTTACTCTTCTATGCCACCCACAGTTATGAAAACACAAGAGACATTGTCAAACATTGGGTGAAAGAGCCATCGAAGTTTCGATAGACACCCTCCCATGTGTACAAGGCAAAGTCCCCTAGGAAATCTTACCAGATCTTGTTTATCTTTACTAAAAGAATCCATGGTCAAGAGAGCACTGAAACATTTCTTGAAGGGTGGGCGGTATTATTGGATCAGTTGGAGAATAATGAGAGGCCATTCAACTGGTCAGATCTATTGGCTCAATAATTGAAAGCCCATGTAGCATAGACTCGAAATCCACCCAAGGGGGAGTGAGCAAGATTCTATATGTCTGCATACTTACTGGATGCAATATGAGCACAACAACAATTTCCTAGCATTAATTGGACATGAATACCGCGAGAGACTATCCTGAACATCTATTGCAATTTTCCTTCATAATGCAGTTATTGAGGAGTAATGGAAAAAATAACTGACCACTTTATCATCTCACTATACAAGCTTATATTTGAATAAGATCCACCTTCATGTCACGATAAGCAATGGAGGTGATAGTAGACATTGCAAATTGGTATGCCTCACCAAGTGGCACCTTCATTGGAGTTTTTGGCGAAGATAAGCCTCTACATGTCTTACCAATGTATGCCACTGACAAATTGATCATGTAAGAAGTATGATACCATCTCTCTACGGGGCTGTTAGCAACACTACACAAGAATAAGAAAGCACCATGGGCCACTCTTCCTTTGAATACTCGATTATACTAGATAAAGAAATTGAAACTCAAGGATGTCGAGGCTAAGGAAATAGTTAGATTTGAAATTGACACTAAGGAATTTAATCCGTATGATCCACACAACATTTAGAAGGACCACTGTATGAGAGTCTACTTTCATTGGATCTGTGGGCAATTTCATTGGCTACAGGAGGATCCTTGGAGGTACTGCTACAATGCCTCTAGACCCAATGAGCCAGTCAATATAGCAAGGACTACACAAGATGCTCCATAGACAACAACAACTCTAGAAGAAAAAACAACAAAAGGAAATAATCCCATTCAAGACAATGGAAAGAGGAAGATTTCTGGCAGTCGAGAGGGCGAGCAAAGCTTCAAAATGAAAGCATATCATCTTTTCGAGAAAGCAAATTTGGAAGTAGAAGAAAAGAGGAAGAAAAGGATACAAAGAGAAGAGTGGAGGAAGAGAGAAAACCAAAGGTTGCAGGAAGTAAAACTAAAGTTGCAGGAGACAAAGAAAAATTTGAAGGAATAACAAGGTTTGAGTAGGAGAGAACGAGAAGAGAAGTAGAAGAAGGAAGAAAAATAAAGGAAAGGTGAGTTAAGAGAGGAAATAACATCAATACAAGTTGAAGAAATGGAATAAGTAGCAATTGAGGAGGAAGGTGAACATATGCATGATTGTGAGCTTTCTTAGCAAATTGAGCCACTAATTGAAGTTACAGACATGGATTTGGAACAACAGCCACAACATAAAGATGTTGACCTCATTCCTAGAGCACCACAAATCATCCCTCAGTCCCCGCCACCTCCATTAATAGAGCCAAACATGAGCGAGCAAGGAGATGTTGTTCTCCTTGATAATGATCTAGTCATGGATGTGTACAATCTATCATTCAATGAATTCCAAAAGAGGATTGTACAAGCATGAAGGAAGCACTTTCGGGATGATCAGACATCACTTGCATTCATTAGAGAAAGGGTGATAGTGTTAAACACTAGGAAGCATAAAAATTCCAATTCTGAAGCCAACTTGGCCTATGCAGGAGAAACGAGATCAAATGTTCAGTATTTGATGGTCAAGAATGCGAAATTGGCATAGAACTCGTAGGCTTCCAGGAAAGATGCAAAACAACTCCAAGAAACAATGCAGAATGTCGTTTTTGAATTAGGGGAGATGAGATTAGTGATACTTGCTAAAGTATCAACACATGGAGAAACCAAGCAGAAGCTCTATGATAGGTTTATCATTGTTCATAAAGCAGTTGTCCATTGGCATGGCCTATAGCAGTAGAGCCTCGCTTGACTTGGTGAAGAAAATGAAGCCAAGCATAGATGGAGAAGGCAAAGGTTTGAATGTTGATTCAGAACAATAAGTAACTCACCTTATTGATTGGTAACATACATGCCTCATATGTGCGATTGTACAGTAGTTTGGATGTCTCGATGAGAACACACTAGATATCATCAATCAGTTATGTAACCAAAGCTAAACCCAATAAAACAGTCTAGCAGGATGTCGAAGAATACTTGGAGAAGTTGAGATAGAATGCCACCAGGGAAGACTTGGAGCTGAATGCACAAAACATGCAAAATTTCATTGGTGGTCCTGTCAAAGTCAAAACAATGTTGCTCATGCTTCGGAATGAGTTGGAGGCTAGACACAGGTTCCAAGATAGTGTACCCGAATTCCATGGAGGCTAGAGTCCGCTTCCAGCATGACACCATTAAGAAGTTTGGGGACACCATCACATAGTAACAATATTGGCACCAATATGTCTCCCAATTGAGCTCCTCTACTATCAACATTCAATAAGATTCCTAATGATGGATCCCTGTTGGGATTTGAAACGTTGACAAAATAATGGTTTTTACTATGGGTTCTCCGGTTACAAAGTTAGACCAATATGTGACCGAGAAGCAATAAGTGGAGGTTGTTGAGCTGGAATCCTCCCAAACTACAACATCATAGTGTTATGTCTTGTTAGGCTATCTCTACCCTATTTTGTCTTATATGGGTACAAATGGAAAATGTGATAATATTTGTAATTATGTTGTAAGTTAAATTCCAAGTGTCAATATTACAATATGAAAAGTCATCATGTAATGTAATGTGTTATTTTATGAAGAAGTTGAAGAGTCATGAGGGTAGTCCAAAGGTCACAAAGGGGAGTTGAAGAGTCATCCCCTCTTGTTATAAATAGAACATCATAACTCATGTAACTAGCTTTTGGGAGGCAAGATTTTGGCTAGGCTTAGGCTTAGAAAGAGCTTGGGAGTACTGTGAAGAACCTTGACTTCTCCATAGCGTAGAGTGGGTATACTTCGTTGGAGGAGTAGGTGTTCTTGACTATAATGTTCCACTATTGGGGCTATTGGTTGTCAATGGTGTATGTATGGATGGAACTTTCACTTATAATAATAAAATCAGATCCAACATGCTTTCATGCATATGTTATTAATATAGTAGGACTATTCTTGTTGTATTAGAACTGTATGTTATTTAACTTATGCATATACTTATGAACTATTTCATTTTCATTTGTATGAATTGATGCAGTCGGAAACAATGATTCAATATAAAACCACAAATGGATCAAAAATGACCCAACAATCACCCCGCTTTGCTCCCTTTTCCGTAATATATCAGCCCTTTTCCTATCGAAACCCAAAAGCCTTTGTTAAAGCTTAAAAAAATGTTTTTTTTCCTTTGGGGACCAATACACTCTCGACAATGTCAAAACAAATCTTTTTTGCCTTTTAAACAATTATATGTGTTATTGTTGTGGATCGAGTTCTGGTCAATCAGACGTCTCAAATTCAATTTCTATATCGATGGTCGACAGTTGCAAGGGCCATATATCGGCGCTATCCCTTAGCGGGGTTCGATGCGATTATCACTAATCGCTATCGAAGATTGCAATGGACTGCTTACACTTTACTACTCTCACTCCAAAGTGCTGATGCGACATATGTTCCAGACCCGATAAGGCCCAAAATTCCCCTGCATAAACTTTCAAGTCCGCTTCCTCGAATTTGCTAAGTGTTTAGCATGATTTATTTATGTAAAAGGCATTCGGTGATTTGACAGGTCAATATATTGGATTGATGCAATTTGGGATTCTACAGAGCCAATAGCACTCAAAACTCCTGCATATGAATTTTCAAGTCTGCCATATGGTTCTGCTTAGTGTTTTTCCATGAAAACTTAGTGTAAATGGATTTTTCTCTTGTGAGACCACAACTCTATAAAAAGATTATGTCGATGCAATATAACAATGCTCTATCCTCCGTTTGATCTGAACCATTGATCTATGAGATCCAATGATCCAAAAAGTGATCCTAGATAAACCTCTAAGTCTAAAAGACTTCATGCAAGAGGTAAAAGGTGTCAAATGGCACAAATTCTTTGTAAATTAGAGTAAAATGAAAGTCACAGGCTACTCCCAAAAATAGTCTCATTCCAGAGATCTTCTCATTTGAATCCAACGCAACTTGAATGGACCAAAATAGACTTTGGAAAATTTTGATTTTTAGTATACGCTCATAGGCCAATTCATTGCTGACACATGGCAGGTCGGGATTGGGCCATGTGGCCCTGTTTGATTGGTCAAAGAGGAAATATCACATCGCAAGAATCCAAAGGGAGGACTTAAGCCAAGGGCATGAAGGTTTAGCGATAAGCGATGAATGCTTTATCGCATCGCACATAACTAAAGGTGATGGACCATGGCCCATGGTACTGCGAAGGGCCGATGAGCGGCATGCGATAAGTGTCAATCGGAGATCAGTGATCGGAGGAGTAGAGCCACAAACCCATGCCGATGCGATAGTGTGACTTGCGACTATGATCGCTGATATCAACGAATTGCAATTGGCATCAGTAGTGGGAACAACATATGGCTTACCCCGGGTTCCCGCGACACGCGACTTGCGATATATATATATATAATTATATATATATATATATTATAGATATATATATATATATTATATATATATATATATGATATATATATATATATATATATATAGTATGTATATGTAATATATGCGGACCCGACGGGGCTATGAATGCCAATACATAATATTTCAGATCTCAGACCAAAGCCATTTTCACGGGATTTTGCAATATTTGCCATGTTTTAATATATTTACTAAACAAAAAGGGACAGAGCCATTGCGATAAGCAACAACCATCAATAGGCAGACCCGATGGGAGTTTCGGATGCGATTATGAATATTTGAAGTCTAGGAATTGTGTTTTCTATGGACATTCCTGTGTTTTCACAACGTTCTCTGTGTAAACAGAGAATGATTGTTACTAAGGATTCCAAGCGCCGATAGTACCATTCCGTTATGGAATAGGTGGTCACTTGCCCTAAAGGCATTATGCAATGATTATTGAATGCCAGAAGAGGGAGTTGAGCAGATCGAAGCCGAAAGTTGCAGATCCCAAAAGGGAAAACCAACAGGCAACCCAATTTGGCTTTTAAGACATGAATGTCAAAGACAGAGGAGCTGCTGGGTTGTTGGTCATTGTGGGAACTATTGCTAAAGCCAAAACAGGAAGGTAAGGCCAAGAAGCAGCACAAAAAGAAAAGGAGGTGTGGAAATTTGTGTAGGCTGAGTTATTGATGGTGGTCGAGTTGTTGTTTGTTGCTAAAGTCGAGCGCAAACAGGCAGTGCTGAGACAACAATGCAGAAACAAAAGAGCAGCCTACGAGGTCACTTGGAAGCCAAGAGGACTATTTTTCTGATAGAAGGCAGAAAGAAGCCAGATCCAGAGATCCAAGAGCCAAAGAGTTAGAGCCAAGAGCCAGAACCAAGAGCCAAAGAGCCAAGAGCCAGAGCTTCGAGAGCCAAGGGGATAAAATGGTGTCTGAACCCACTGTTTATGTGTAGAATAACAGGAGCTGAGCCAAAGAGCTTGTAAAAAGACATGCACCATAATCCCAGAGATCCTAGGTGAATTAACTAGAGCTCACGGAGACATAGCCCAAGAGTTGTGGGTGAACTCGAAATTAATATTGTTGTTCATGTGTTTGTTTTACTGCTGCATTGTCTCTGCTACTTTATTCACTGTTATATGCATTTATATATCAATTTCAGCACATTAATTTATAGCAAATAATTAGTTTAAAACAAGTACAAGCATACACCCATATTTAAGTATGGGGGTTTACGCAGTGCATTATATTAGATATCATTTTGGGATTCAACTGGTCTTTTTCTACATGATTGACTTGAAGGGTCATTTGTTTAAAGGCATGTTTTGTGGGCTTGTTATCTAGTCCATCATTTGTATGCAGATGTAAGACATGGAGGTGTTCACAATATGTGAAATTTGTTTCTTTTGTTGAAGAAGGAGTTTAATCCATCCAGTTGTTGTTTGTATGCCTGTTGTTGTTAACAATTTTTGTTGGCAACTTGTCAAACATGTAAAAATTAAAGTTTTGTGGAGTAGATGTACTTCACATTTGTTGAGCCACCTTGGATCAATGATCAAGGCAAAGAAGCTCAAACTACCTTCTATGACCATTCAAGTAGAAGTTTTACAGCAAGGCAAGGAGGAAGACAGTTCTTCTCAGGAAGACCAGCCCATCCAGAGAAGGGAAGTGGTCAGAAACTTTAGTTCAGAGGCACTATGCAAAGGCAAGTGTAGGGAGGCTGAAAGAAGAGGGTGAGTCACTCTCATTTATTGCTCAAATCAGTATATCAGTATTTTGGAGACCAAAATTTCTTTTAGTGGGAAGGTGTGATCCCAAAAGAGATCCTAGATAAACCTCTAAGTCTAAAAGAGTTCATGCAAGAGGTAAAAGGTGCGAAATGGCACAAATCCTTTGTAAATCAAAGAAAAATAAAAGTCGCAGGCTACTCCTAGAAATAGTCTCAATGCAAATATCTTCTCATTCTGAATCTAACACAACTTGAATGGACCAAAACGGACTCCAGATGAAGGAGTTATTGTAAAATGAAAATTGCCCAATGTCCTTAGTAGGACGCAATTTCATTGAATTTTGAATTATATTGAAAATTTTGATTTTTAGTATAGGCTCACGGGCCAATCCATAGCGAACAGAAGGCAGGTCGGGATTGGGTCATGTGGCCCTGTTTAATTGTTCAAAGAGGAAATATCACATCACCCAAAGGGAGGACTTAAGCCAAGGGCATGAAGGTTTAGCGATAAGCAATGAACGCTTTATCGCATCGCACATAATCAAAGGTGATGGACCATGTCCCGTGGTACTGCAAAGGGCCGATGAGCGATATGTGATAAGCGTCGATCGGTGATCGGTGATCGGCGGATCGCAATTAGCGTCGGAAGTGGGCACACCATGTAGCTTACCCTGAGTCCCCGCGACATGTGACTTGTATATATATTGATGCGGACTCGATGGGGCTATGAATGCCAATACATAATATTTCAGATCCTAGACCAAAGCCATTTTCACGGAATTTTACGATATTTGTCATGTTTTGATATATTTACGAAACACAAAGGGACATATCCATTGCGATAAGTAACAACGACCAATAGGCAGACCCGATGGGAGTTTGGGACGTGATTATGAATATTTGAAGTCAGGGAACTGTGTTTTCTATAGACTTTCCCGTGTTTTCACAACATTCTCTGTGTGAACAGAGAACAATTGTTACTAAGGATTCCAAGTGCCGATAGTACCATTCCGTTACGAAATAGATGGCCACCTACCCTAAAGGCATTATGCAATGATTATTGAACACCAGAAGAGGGAGTTGAGTGGACCGAAGCCGGAAGTTGTAGAGCTCGAAAGGGAAAACGAATAGGCATCCCGATTTGCCTTTTAATCCATGAATGTCAAAGATAGAGGGGTTGCTGGGTTGTTGGTTGTTGTGGGAACTGTTTCTGAAGCCAAAGTAGGAAGCTAAGGCCAAGAGGAAGTGCAAAAAGAAAAGGAGGCACGTAAATTCGTAGAGGCTAAGTTATTAATGGTGGTCGAGTTGTTGTTTATTGTTGAAGCCGAGCACAAACAGGCACTGTTGAGACAACAACGCAGAAGCAAAAGAGCAGCCTATGGGGTCACTTGGAAGCCAAGTGAAAAGCCATGAGGATTGTTTTTCTAATAGAAGGCAGAAAGAAGCTAGAGCCAAGGAGCCAAGAGTCAAAGAGTCAGAGCCAAGAGCCAGAACCAAGAGCCAGAGTCAGAGCCAAGAGCTAGAACCAAGAGCCAAAGAGCCAAGAACCAAAGCTTCAAGAGCCAAGGGGATAAAATGGTGTTTCAACCCACTGTTTATGTGTAGAACAATAGGAGTTGAGCCAAAGAGCTTGTAAAAAGACTTACACCATAATCCTAGAGAGCCTAGTTGAATTAACTAGAGCTCATGGAGATGTAGCCCAAGAGTTGTGGGTGAAGTCCAAATTAATATTGATTTTCATGTGTCGCTTTTACTATTGCATTGTCTCTGTTGTTGTATTTACTGTTATATGCATTTATATATCAGTTTTAGCACATTAATTTAAAACACACAAGCAATTTAAAACAAATACAAGCATACACCCACATTTTCAAGCATTTCTTAATTCCGCATTGGTTAATCATTAAGACTTGGGAAAATTTAAAGCTTTGGAAGTGGGAGAGGTTCTTTTAGATTGGACAAGAAGCCTAAAAGCCCCATTTTCAGATCATCCAATGGCCACTGAGTGCTCCTGTGCCCTATGCCTTCTTGACTTGACTCCGCTTGTTTTTTATGGTTTTCTGTGTTAAAACATAATTTCTCCACCAAAATCTATCTATAAAAATACAACAGCTCTATACTACATATGCTCATTCATCAATGGACCACCATCAATCCTACAGTGATTCATGGTGCGTTAATATGTCTACAATTGGGATTTTAGGTATCTACGCATACATATAAGACATAACACAAAAATGCCTCAATTACACACTTCCACACTTAAAATTCAATTCTCTATATACAAACATAAATATAAAACTACATTTTGAGGCTCTCTCCCTTCTCTGGCCTGATTCCTCTAGTCAATGGGCTCTTTCTCCTATGCTATCCGTAGGCTTACAATACTCACGATCTTCTCCCTCTTTGTCTCGCTAACTTTTGAAAAGACGGGAAAACACATATATGTCTAAGTTAACCATCTCCTCCACAATTGAAGGAATAAACTATACATTTAGAAATCAAATCCTATCCTAATCTAAACAAACAAGACTACTTGGCTTGATCTCCACTTCCTGAATACATCATAAGATTCCGGTTTGTATTAGCTTCATCATTTTTCTTAAGAAAACCCTTTGTTCCATAGTCATATGAATGTATTTCTTCCTTCCCAAACATTCCTTTGATCTCAATAATTATTTTTCCATCCTCCTTTTGTCTTATCCTTTGGATGTCACCTGTATGGACATCTTCCTTCACTTGGTTGTAACTTTTCCCTTTATTCTACATATAACTGTGAGTAGTCATCTCTTCACCTGTTAATATAACAATTTCCAATGATTGCTTGTCTTTCCTCAAGTCTACATGACCTGCAAACATAAAACAATCATGAATTTTAAAAACACAATACCTCCCATCCTATTTTGATGTTTCAAGTGCTGGAAATAATACTGAGAGGGGGGTTAAATCAGTATTATCAGATCCATAATTTACTTTTGAAAACTAATTTGTATACGCTACTTCAGCTCAGTGAACTAGCATGTATACATGACTGTACTTAATGCAACTGGCGTATATGCAGAGATCTTTTGATTTACCCAAATTATCATGTATTGAACTTTAATCAGTATATCAAGAATTCATTAGACAGTGCAGTAAAAATATATTAAAGCATCACACATAAGCAACACACATGAGCACCAAGATATAAGGTGGAAAACCAATGTGGGTGAAAACCACCTGCTGCAATCATCTCCATCTTCTTTTAATAAGAAAATTATGTTTACAGTGTTTGTACTAGTGAAGTCTTATACCAGTACACAGGCTTCTACCTGCAGAAGGCTACAACCTTCTCTCATTCTCCAACTTCTACTAGAAGGGAGCTACAACCCCCTGGCTCTTGTATTAGCCGATTTGTTTACTAGTACTTAGGTGCTGACCTACAGAAGGCTACGACCTTCTCCTTTTTCTTCTAGGGACCTGTTTCATAAATTTTCAGACTCGATCCATCAATAACATTATATCAAATATATCTGCATCAACCAATCACCTTTCGAACCAACCACAACTGAATCAATCAATCACTTTGACAACCCATCAATCTGATCTTTCAGAATACAGTAACCAAAACCCAAACCAAAACGCATAACACTACAACAGCAAACAGAAGAAACTAGAACATATTTTATAAGGTATATGTTGCTTCCATGTGTTGAACCTATGTGCATATCTGTAAATGATGATTTAAACATTACAACTATTCCAAACTTTAGTTATACCCAGATCATCATATTTATAGACTACAACATGCGCCAGATATTTAGATACATGAAAAACCACATAAAGATAATTTACTTCAACCCTTAAGATGCTAATACAACATTAGATCTTATCCTTCATCAAACGCTAAGGTTCATACTTGGTTCAGATCAAGCACAGCACCATAACCCAATAACTTGCATTCTAGATCTCACACCTCATCAAATATTAAATGCTTGTATATATTGGCCTAATGATCTTCTCCTCCTTTTATAGTTTTAGGCATTTCTCAATACCATGGACCAAAACCACTTAGGACCAATACCTTGGATCAAATACCTAGGGTGAATAGCTCAGACCAAATACCATGGACCAAAAACTTAGTTTTCCAAGGTATACGCGCTTTTCCTTTTGTGAAAGTGCATGTGTACGTATATGTGACTTGTATACAATGAACTCATGTGTATACACAACTTGGCCAATGGTCAAACTGCGTATACCTCTCTTTCTTCATTTTGTGTAGTCTAATCTGTAACTCTGTGCTGCTAACCTGGTATACTGTGATCTTTCATCTGACTGAATTGCCTTCTGAACTGATTCCTTGAAGCTGCCCTGCATTTCATCACATCTGTAAACACTACTATCATGCATTCTGTCACATTTGATATCTATTCTGTAGATTCATCTAATTACCATATACAAGTGAGTTGTTGTGCTATAAGTGGGTTTCCATCAAGTACAACACATACATCATACAAGTACAACACATACATCATAATGCCAACAATCACCCCCTTTGGACTTGATGGCAACAAAAAGCACACCAAGTCACTCTCCCCTTTTGACATCAAGGGAAAAGGGTCATGCTCCCCCTGAGTGCACGTTGAAATATATGATATGATGAAGTGTATTGACTGAGATCCCATGATCAAGTCCATGCTCCCCCTGAGTGCATGCTCAAATATCTAATATGCTAAAGTGTGCTGATTGAGCTCCCATGATTGAGTCCATGCTCCCCCTGAGCATAAGCAAAGTCTGTAAAAAGATGTTCTAAAGAAGAACATGACTCTATACATACATCAAAAATGACCTTCCTATCACCAATGACTCATACATACATCCATCTCCCAACCAAGTGGGGATATACCAAATTTGACTCATCCACCCAACCAAGTGGGGATATACAATTGTCAAAAACATTACATAATCCACCCCATGCATATTGGGGTTACAAATTAGGTTTTTCATGACCTTTACCTTAAAAGATGTACATGACTTATATAATAGAGACCCAAATATCTAAAACAAGACCATGATAGTCATCAACAACTATCATATGATCTGCACCATCAGCAACATCTGTTAATCAACATCCAGACCAGCAACCTGTATATGTCCATCATTAGTTACCAAACTATCATTAACCATGTTCTCCCCCTGAATCTGTTCCACCTGTTCACTGTCAGATCTGATCATTGCATATGTTAGTAAGAGATATCAAAGCGTCATCATCAATCAAAGATTCATGAAGTTATCAACAACTTTATGAGAACCAATATATTTCCACATGTTATCAACAGAGTGAAATGATCATCAAACAGAGTAGATAATTGATAGAACCATGGAAAACCCCCTTTTTTTTAGTCTAGCCCATTGTTTTCCTTCAAACCATCATTTACACGACTGTGTCCACAAAAACCCGCATATGTACGTGACTATGCTTTATGAAACTTGCGTATAACCACATTTGTTTGAAAAAATTAGGATTTAATAGCAGGATGATGCAACAACTACTCCCAGCTTTTGTCTGAGATATTCAAATGTCTCTTTGGGCAGTGGTTTAGTGAATATATCAACAACCTATTCTTTGGAGCGAACATACTCCAGTTTGACCTTTTGTTCAAGCACTTGTTCATGTAGAAAATGATATTTGATGGGTATCTTCTTGGTCTTGGAGTGCATGACTGGATTATTTGAAATAATGATGGCACTTGTATTATCACATAGAATGGAGATAGGTGGAGTACATGTGATCTGAATGTCTTGCAAGGTTTGCATCATCCAAAGTAGTTGTGTGCAGCAAGATGCAGCAGCCACGTATTATGCTTCAGCTGTTGAAAATGAAATTGAACTTTGTTTCTTGTTAAACCAAGACACTAACCTAGAACCTCTATAGAATGCACCACCACTAGTTCTTTTTCTGTCATCAACATTTCCTACCCAATCTGCATCTATATATGCATAAAGTGTAAGATCTGTATCTCTAGGATACCATAAACCAAAGTTATGTGTTCCTTGAAGATATTTGAAAATCCTTTTTATTGCCTGAAGATGTGTTTCCTTAGGATTTGCTTGGAATCTTCCAGCTATTTCCACTGCATGCATGATGTCCAGTCGGGTACCTGTTAGATAAAGCAGATTTCCAATCATGGATCTGTAAGTTGGTTGATGTACTGCTGCTGATTCATCATTTGAGCTAAGACTGCATCCTGTTACCATTGGGGTACATAATGGTTTAGAATCTTCCATGCTCTATTTTTTTAGGATCTGTTTGCGATATTTGGTTTGTGAGAGAAAAATACCATCTTTATTCTGTTGAACTTGTAGACCAAGAAAGTAGGTGAGCTCACCAAGCAAGGACATTTCAGATTCTTGCTGCATTACTGAGGCAATATTTTAACTCATGGATTCTTCATTGCTACCAAAAATGATATCATCAACATACACAACAATTATTAGCAATTTATCAGTGTCCATCTTTATATATAGATTGCTATCTGCTGACCCCTTTGAAAAACCTTGTTGGTGGAGATATTTGTCAAGACGGTAATACCATGCTCTTGGAGCCCATTTTAGACCATAAAGAGCTTTTCTGAGTTTGCACATAAGTTTTGCATCATTTCCAGAATGAATCCTTCTAGTTTTTCAATATAGACTTCTTCTTCTAAGTCTCCATTAAGAAAGGAAGATTTTACATCAATTTGGTATACTTTGAATTTCTGAAAACTAGAAAGAGCAAGAAACATTCTTATGGATTCAATTCTAGCAACAGGTGCAAAAGTTTCTTCAAAATCTATACCTTCTTGTTGAGCATATCCTTTGCAAACAAGTCTAGCCTTATTTCTAATAACTTCTCCATTTTCGTTCAGCTTGTTTTTGAATATCCATTTAGTTCCTATGATATTCTTATCATGAGGTCTAGGAACTAATTCCCAGGTATTATCCTTTTCAATTTTCTCAAGTTCTTCATTCATGACCTTGACCCAACATTCATCTCTAAATGATTCATTCACATTTTGAGGTTAGATGGAAGATAGTAATGCTAGATAGCTTGAGGTTTTGGCAATAGTTCTTCTTGTCTGCACACCTGCCCCTTTTCCCCAAAATTTGAGTTTCTGGATGATTTTTCTGAACATACCTGGACGGAGTCTTTTCTTCTATCCTTAACTATTCTTTTGGTGCTTCATTGGTTTCATCTTCAGAATCAGTGTGATTTGATGTGGGAAAATGATCCTCATCTTTTTCATTGTCATGATCTTCAGTTTTTATCTGTTTTGGATTTTTGCATGCTTCATCAACTACAACATCAATACTTTCAATAATTTTCTCAAGTCTTTTGTTAAAACATTTATATCCTTTACTTCAGGAAGAGTAGCCAAGAAGAATACCTTCATCTGCTCTAGGTTCAAACTTACCAAGTTTTACATCAGTCCTTTTGATATAACATTTGCTTCCAAAAACTTTGAAGTACTTTGTCGTAGGATTTTTACCATACCAAAGTTCATGCGGAGTTTGAGTGTTATTTACCTGAACATTTGCTTGGTTGAGAATAGTGATGGCGGCGAATGCAGCTTCACCCCAGAAGGTTGCAGGAGTTCCAGATTCGTCTAGCATAAAACAAGCCATTTGTTGAATTGTTCTATTCATCCTTTCTACCACTTCATTTTGCTGAGGAGTCCTTGCGGTGGAGAACTATCTTTTTATTCCATGTTGTTCACAGAAGTCAAAGAATTCATCCAAGGTAAATTCCCCTCCTTGATCAGATCTAAAGCATTTGATTTTGCGATCTGATTCATTTTCAACTAAAGCTTTGAAGCCTTTAAACTTTTCAAATGCTTCATCTTTATGCTTTAGAAGACCTATCCAACACATTCTAGAAAAATCATCAATGAAAAATATAAAGTATTCTTCTCCACGAGGTGACTTTTTCCTTGATGGTCCACATAAATCAGTATGAACAAGTTCAAGAGGCTTACTAGCTAATCCTTCCTTTTCGATGAATTGAGATCTGGTTTTCTTACCGAATTGACATGATTTGCATATAGTATTTTCAGGAATGTTGATATCTGGAAGATCTCGAACAGCCTGGAATTTGCATTGATTTTCTTATTTTTGAAAAGCTTAGATGTCCCGATATTTTGTTCCATAGCCAGTTTTCATCATTTTTTCTTAGATAACATTGTTGTTGTCCTCCCTTGAGTATGTATAGGTTGTTTGTAGTTCTTGTACCTTTAATCACGGTTTCTCCTATATCGAGCTCACGAACAAAACATCCATTTAATCAAAACACTACTTCATTTCCTTGATCACATGTTTGACTCACACTCAACAAATTATGTTTTAAGCCATCAAAATACATAGCATTTCCAGCTTTAACTTTTTCTTTCAAGAAACAAAGCCTTTACCTTTTATGACAGCAAGAGTGTCGTTTCCAAATGAGACACTCTTTTCCTTTTCTAAGGCATTATATGAGTGTAGTTTTTCTTTGTCACTCATCATGTGTTTTGAGCATCCATTGTCGATGTACCACTGATTTTGTTCTCCTTCTGCATACAAGGCTATACCACATCTTTCTGTTAGTGATTCTCTCTTTCTCCATATTTTGGGAGTTTTCTCCTTTTGAGATATTTGCCGAAATTTACTCCTACATTCGGATTCTTTATGGCCAAAGTTGTTACAGATTGAACATTATATTTCATTTTCAAGAAGAGAAAAGTTATTATAGGAAATTTTCTTGATCCCTGTCACATTCCTTTGATTTTGTGATTCTCTAGTCATGATGGTTTTGTAAGCAACACATTGAGCAGATTTATGTCCAAAGTTATGACATGAGAAACATGGACCATTAAAGAAGTTCCTGTGATTATCAAATCTACTCACCTAATGATTATAGTTTCTATTGATATTCATATTTGAGGCAAATTGAGTACGATTTAACTAAGGTTTGTCATGGCTTCTGTTCATCCTTGAAGTAAATTGAGCCTGATTTACCTGGTGATCTACTTTATGCCTTTGCTAATGATTGTCAAACTGTTCAGTGCTCTTTGCTGCATTAAGATAGCTTTTAGTGG
>APFE030108847.1:2726-14330 GCA_000404065.3 Pinus taeda | reverse complement strand
TATCAGAGGAGAATGCTACCCTTTGATAATTTAATTTAAGGTTTATGATCCTTTAGCAAATCTAAGATTGAGAGCTTTTGTTTTCTCAAGATCCTTTCCTAGACCCACAATTTCACATTCTAGTTTTTCATTGTGTTTTTATCTTTCTGCAAGTTGGTATGTCAAGGTATCTATAACCATATTCTTTTCTTCTAAACAAATTTTGAGTTTAGATATTTCTTCACAAAGGTCATCCTCATCTAAAGCATCCAAAAAATCATCATCTTCATAAGCCATTAGAAGTCTATAGTCATTACTATTTTCATCTTACTCACTATTTGATAAACCGTTGCTATCTTCATAAGTATAGTAGCTCTTTTTACTTACACTTTGTTTTCTATTCCATTTTGCAGGTTCCTTCCCTTTATCATATTTATCTTTATGAGGACATTTGGCAACATAATCATCGACTCTACCATAGGCAAAACATTTGCAAGGTAGTTTACCTCTAAATCTTTCGGAACCCCATTGAAGGTTCTTGACAAAGTTTGCTTCTACTTCTCCTTCTGAAATATGTCCTGATTCATTGAGTTCTTATTTTCCTTTAGCTGAAGCTTTAAATGCAGCTTCTCTCATATCTAATGGACCTCCTTTTCTCATCTCAAAGGAAGTTAAGATTTCATGCATCTGTGTCATAGTAATAGTCTGTAGATCCTACTTTTATTCTATGGTAGATACTTTGATTCAAACTTAGCAGACAGGGATCTTAAAACTTTTTCAATTAAAGTAACTTCCTTTATCTCTTCACCCAGATTCTTCATGCAATTAACAATCTCATCTATATGTAAGAAGTAATTAGCTATACTCTCATCATTGTGCATCTTGAGAGTTTCATATTGAATTCTGATAGTTTGCAGTTTAGCACGTTTTATCTGAGAATCTCCTTCGTAGCTTAGAACAATTTTGTCCCATATTTCTTTAGCGGATTTGAGCTGCATAAATTTGACAAACTTTGATTGTGACCGACTTCCCAAAAATGTATTGACAGCCTTGGCATTGGTTTCATATTTCTTTTTACCTTCCGTATCTGTAGGAATTGCTGATGGAAATGTATATCCACCTTCCACGATTTCCTAGACATCTATTCCAAGAGATTGAAGATAGGCTATGGTTCTTACCTTCCAATAAACAAAGTTGCTCCTGTCAAATATTAGCGATCTGATGGATCCCTCACTTTCTTGATTACTCATGATGATGGATCTTCCTTTAAGCGATCAAGCTTCTTCTAAAGGACCTGCTCTGATACCAATTGTTGGAAATAATACTGAGAGGGGGGGTGAATCAGTATTATCAGATCAATAATTTAATTTTCAAAACTGATTTGTATATGCTACTTCAGCCCAATGAACTAGTGTGTATACGCGACTATACTTATTGCAACCAGCGTATATGAAAATATCTTTTGATTTACCCAAATTATCATGTATTGAACTTTAATTAGTATATCATGAATTAATTAGATAGTGTAGTAAAAACATATTAAAGCATCACACATAAGCAACACACATGAACACCAAGATATAAGGTGGAAACCCAATGTGGGTGAAAACCACCTGCTGCAATCGTCTTTGTCTTCTTTTAATAAGAAAATTATGTTTACAGTTTTTGTACTAGTGCAGTCTTATACAAGTACGCAGGCTTCTACCTGCAGAAGGCTACAACCTTCCCTCATTCTCCAGCTTCTACTGAAAGGGAGCTACAACCCCTAGCTCTTATACTAGCTTATGTGTTTACTAGTACGTAGGCGTTGACCTACAGAAGGCTACGACCTCCTCCTTTTTCTTCCAAGGACCACGTTTCATAAATTTTTAGATTGGATCCATCAACAACATTATATAAAATATATCTGCATCAACCATTCACCTTTCAAACCAACCACAACCGAATCAATCAATCACTTTGACAACCCATCAATCTGATCATTCGGAATATTGTCACTAGAATACAATAACCAAAACCCAAGCCAAAACCCAGAACACTGCAACAGTAAATGGAAGAAACTAAAACATATTTTATAAGGTATACACTACTTCTATGTGTCAAACCTGCGTGCATATATGTAAATGATGATTTAAACATTACAACTATTCCAGACTTTAGTTATACCCAGATCATCATATTTACAAACTACAACATGTGCCAGATATTCAGATACATGAACAAACCACATAAAGATAATTCACTTCAACCCTTAAGATGCTAATACAACATTAGATCTTATCCTTCATCAAATGCTAAGGTTCATCCTTGGTTCAGATCGAGCACAACACCATAACCCAATAACCTACATACTAGATCTCATACCTCATCAGATATTCAGTGCTTGTATATCTTGGCATATTGATCTTCTCCTCCTTTTATAGTTTTAGGCCTTTCTCAATACCATGGACCGAAAACACTTAGGACCAATAGCTTGGATCAAATACCTAGGGTCAACACCTCGAACCAAATACCATGGACCAATACCATGGATCAAAATACCATGGACCAAATACTTCAATCCAAAAACTTAGTTTTCCAAGGTATACATGCTTTCCCTTTTGTGAAAGTGCGTGTGTATGTATACGCAGCTTGGCCAATGGTCAACCTGCGTATACCTCTCTTTCTTCATTCTATGCAGTCTGATCTATAACTCTGTGTTGTTAACCTGGTATACTGTGATCTTTCATCTGAGTGAGTTGCCTTCTTAACTAATTCCTTGAAGTTGCCTTGCATTTCATCACATCTGTAAACACTACTATCATGCATTCTGTCACATATGATATCTCTTCATAGATCTTCTGGATTTCAGCAAATCCTTCTTGCTATGACTCCATTCCTTTGACTCTTTCCTTCTCTAAAAAATCAATATGAATTTGTTCAAGTTCCCTGAACTCATTCATCAGTTTTCCATTCCACTTTCATTGCAATTGCTTCCACTTGACCTTTTTCTTCATTCTCCATTTGTATCTTCAGTATTTACTTGTCTTTCTTTGTATTGGTAGACTAATATCTTGTTATTCATTCTGCTGCCAGTTGCTACACTTCTGTAATCTAATGCCTTCCTCAAATTCATTCTCATGTTGCTGAACATCTCCTTTAAATTGTTGGTTCCTTCCATCTTCATCTTGTTGAATTCATACTTTTGTTTCCTTCATGTCTTTGAGGACATAACTTCCTTGTTTCTCCTGATTTTCCATTCCACCTTCAAATAACCTTTACTCAATTTGTTTTATTTCAACATCATATTTATTAATGCTATATTTCATACCTGCAGTCACATAATTAATTGAACAGTCTAAACATTTACTTAACTCTATAAAAGTTAGAGACATTTCATCCTTATCATGCATAGTAACCATAATCTCCTCTTTATCATGTTCTGAAAGCTTCGTTTCTCCTTCAGGTTCCTTGAGCAACCTTTCCAAGAATTCTAATTCCATGTGAAATCTCTCCAGCAGTTCATCACAGCTTATATTTTCAGCTTCATTCTTTTCCTTGCAATACTCCTGAGTTATCATGTTTTCTGCACTATCATATTGCAAACTTCTCTCATCAATTTCATTAAAAAAATTCATTTATTTACCTCCTTGGAATACCACTATGGCATTTTCATTAGACTTCTGGTCCATATCAAATTCATCTCTTTGTTTCACACCAAACAAAGTTTCATCTATGAACTCTTTCTGTCGCAAGAAATCAGCACCTTCTTCCTCTAAAAAGCATTCTCCATCATACTTAACCTCAAGAGCTTCATTCCTACTTGTGATAGTTTCACCATACTGTCTATCATCCTCTCCATATCCTACAAACATACACAAATTATGAGAATAAAAATCAAAAGGCTCCATTGCCTCATCTACTTCCATTGTCATCATATCTTCGAATTGTTCTGAACTATGCCAATATTCCATGAGATCTTCAACTGATATCCCATTATCCTCTTCACCCAACATTTCACCTTATTCTGGTTTACAAATGGAAACTTCCATTTCTGCTTCTGCTTCTTTGATTTCCTCTGGTTCCTCTTGAGCACTCAATATCTGCTCAATCTTTCTCAACTCTTCTGCTATCTCTAAATTCACTTGTTGATTTCTCTTCTCTTGTAGCCTCTGCCACTTTACTCTCCTTCTCATGGTCCAACCATGCTTCTAGTTTTCATCACTTCTCTGCAGCATCTCCATCAATATTCCAATATGGAAATCTATCTCAACTCTCTCTTTGTCAAACTCTTCTTGACTCATCCTTATGCCATTTGCTTTGGTATCTTTCCTTCTATTGTGGCTTCTTTCTAAACCTCTGCTATGGCTATTAGTAGTCATCTTCTTCTCATCTCCCTTCATGAGCTCCTCACTCCTCTACAGCAAGCCTCTACAATAGCAAGTCCTCCTTACTGTGATCTTACCTCACTAAGCTTTCCTCACTCAGTCTTTTAGTAAGCACGGTCCTCTATCTGGAACCTCCTCTTAAGCAACACCTTTGCTCCATCTAGGCTTATACAATCTCTCACTCTCTCTTGAGAACACTTCAGTTGCCCTCTTTTTCCAATCTCGTGTTGGATTCTTCAGGTTCACTACCACTTCAGAGTGCTTTCCTTGCTCTTCTTTTAAGAACACATATGGTTCTTCTCTCACAGCTTCTCTTGTTCTATATCGCTACATTCTTCACACTTTCTTGTGCTATCACCTACATTTTGAATGGACTTCCTCTATCTCTTGCATCTGCAATTTCAGCTACACATCACCTCTATGTGCCTTCCATACTTTAGCACATAAATCTATTTTTTTAATTCCTTCATATAAAATTTCTCTGTTCTGTTTAACCCTAATTATTTAATTATAATTTTTCTCTGATACAAAAAATGACGCAGTCGGAAATAGTGGTTCAATATAAAACCACAAATAAATAAAAAAATGACCCAACAATCACCCCGCTTTTCTCCCTTTTCCGCAATATATCAGCCCTTTTCCTATCGCAACCTCCAAAAGCCTTTGTTAAAGCTTAAAACAATGATTTTTTTTTCCCTTTCGAGACTGATGTACTCTCAGCAATGTCAAAACAAAGATTTTCTGCCTTTTAAAAAATTATATGTGATATTGTTGCAGATCGAGATCTGGCTGATTGGACGGCTTAGATTCAATCACTATATCGGTAATCGCAAGGGCCATATATCAGCGCTATCCCTTAGCGGGGTCCGATGCTATTATCGCTAATCACTATCAGTGATTGTAATGGACCACTTACACTTTACTACTCCCACTCCGAAGTTCCGATGCCACATATGTTCCGAACCCGATAAGGCTCAAAACTCCCCTGCATAAACTTTCAAGTCCGCTTCCTCGAATTCGCTAAGTGTTTAGCGTGATTTCTTTGTGTAAAAGGCATGGAATGATTTAACAGGTCAATACAATGGATTGATATGATTTGGGGTTCTACAGACCCAATACACTCAAAACTCCTGCATATGAATTTTCAAGTCTGCCATATGCTTTCACTTAGTGTTTTTCCATGAAAACTTAGTGTAAATGGATTTTTCTCTTGTGAGACCACAACTCTGTAAAAAGACTCTGCCGATGTGATATAACAATGCTCTATCCTTCGTTTGATCCGAACCATTGATCTATGAGATCCAATGGCCACTCAGCGCTGTTGTTCCCTATTCCTTATTGACTTGAATCCACTTTTTTTTATGTTTTTCTGTGTTAAAACACAATTTCTCCCCCAAACTCTGTCTATACAAATACAACAACTCTATACTACATACGCTTATTCATCAATGGACCACCATCGATCCACAATGATCGATGGTCGATTAATATGTCTGCAATTGGGATTTTAGGTATCTACACATACATATATGACAGAACACAAAAATGCATCAATTACATAGTTCCACTCTTAAAATTCAACACTCTGTATACAAACATAATACAAAACTACATTTTTAGGCTCTCTCCCTTCTCTGTCCTAATTCCTCTAGTTAATGGCTTCTTTCTCTTATGCTTCCTGTAGGCTTACAATACTCTCGATCTTCTCCCTCTTTGTCTCACTAACTTTTGAAAAGACAGGAAAACACATATATGTCTACGTTAACCATCTCCTTCACAATTGAAGGAATAAACTATACATTTAGAAATCAAATCCTATCCTAATATAAACAAACTAGAATACTTGGCTTGATCTCCATGAAGGGAGGATCACTTGCCATTTATTCCCAATTCCGTTCAGAATTAGGCAACAATTAATTACTTACATTTATTTTGAAATTAATACAAATTAAATAACCAAGTCTTCCTCCAAACCCGCATTAGCCACAGCATGTGACCAGTTCCATCACATTGTTGGCTAGGCCTAGATGCTCCTACACCATGAATCTTGTTTAATGTGTGCTTTTATATTAACTCATCACTTTAACTTGTGGACTATTCCACATCTTAGCTTGTGATGTCATTTTGCTCATGTGTTCCTTTCAGGTTGCGTACTATTTCGAGCTTCAAAGGGGCACATTTTATTTTCCCTTCATGTGTTGGAACCTTCATGTATCACAATTGACTCTCCATTAGGTCACACACTTTATCTCACCCAAAGTTATCATACTTCCCTCTACGCATTTTCGCGGTCAAGGCATAACATTACCACCCACTGTTGGGACTCCTACTCCAAATGGTGTGAGGTATAGTTAAGACTTCATATCAGGGAGATCTCCTGAATGTTGGTGGGTCCAACACCATAAACAAATTGGTACAGTCACCTTTTAGAGGGAGTCAAGCTCCCCTCTCAGACTCAAGGATATAATGTTCGTTTAGGGGCGAAGGAAAAATCTTGTCTCTGTTGCAATTTTTGAATATAGTGGTTATGATGTGATCTTTAAGAAAGGAAAGGAATTCCTAAGAAATGTAGGCATGAGATGGGTGAAGTAGATCTAGGTTCATGTAAAGAACCTGTACAAACAATATGTGGAGGATATTGTTGCATTGACCACAAAGGCAGAAAAGGTGCAGAACCGAGATGTCAGTGAACTTTGGCATATAAGACTTGGCCATTTGCACCATGGCACTTTGAAAATTATGCAGTAGATAACCAAATTCCCCCCCAAAGGAGCACTAGAGTATAAGGATACATGCAAATGGTGTACCTTGAATGATCTAAAATTGGAGGAGACAACTTTTTCTTCCTAGAAAGTGATCGTCCTCTTATGCTTTGCAAGTAAAAATGGGTCTTATGAAAAAACAAATTTTAAAGGTATCTTCAAGGTTAATGAGTTAGTTTACATGTGAACTTCTAAATAAGCACATATCATCATTTAACTCATAAAGGAATTATAGAAGAAAAAAAAAAAAAAAAAATGGTGATGGAGTTCACCCCTCCTTGGCTATGTCTCGAGGCCTGCTAACACAACTAGACCACTCCATATATTCAATGAAGAAGAGTACATAACGTTTGTTGACAATATGAGTGGCTAGTTTCCCCTTAAAGGAATCGTTCTCCTACAAAGAACTCTCACTCTAAAAAGCATGACAACCTACATTCAGTGATCAAACAATAAGAAACAAAAGGGTTCTCCTACAAAGACTTTGTACTCCTTCTGAAAATGAGCATACCAATACTACAATTCCACATTGAAGTACAAAAAGAGAGATTTCCTAACAAGAAATAGTGAGAAAAACAAACATGAATTGTACCATTCAAGTCACTGTGGTGAAGAAAAATTACAAGTGAGGATATGAACGAATTCCTCTAGCCCGATAATGGGTCTAGCCACAACAAGTACATTCTATGGAAGATTTCCTTAGATTAGAATCATTCAAGAGGGCCTACCTCTTGGTTGCTTATCCTACTTGGTGATTTATTTGCTTGCTCGCTCCAACAATCTCTCGCTTCCTTCTTCAAGCTCCTCAAACAAGTAAACAACAACAACACACAAACATAATAATAGACAAATTGTAATTCAACCTCCTTAATGAGTCAAGAAACATCAAGACATGAATATGTAATATTACAAAACATGTAAGAAATCAATCGATAGTTGCATATATTAATATCAAAGAGAGATTACAACCATTCATCTTGACGTCACAGTGTTCCTCTGAGAAGACCAAGTTCCCACACACTTCTGCTAGCATTCCATGATGGCTTCAAACAAAAATAGTTTAAAGGCTCTTCCCTTTAGACTTCACTCCAAACCAAACACAATTTTCCCTCACATAACTAGATGGCTACAACTAGTAATATCTTGCTTGTCTAATCAAAATAGTATATTCACACTCAGCCAACACTCTAACTAGGACTGCAACTAGTTTGTGCTTGGGAAGAAGGGAGGTTTATATAATAAATATGGATGGGAGATGGATCCTCTTCTCATGGGAGAATGACTTATCCCTTGAGGTAGTTCCATCATTATAACAGAAAGGAGCCCAAACCGTTATCCTCAACCCCATCTGGCCAAACCATTTACCAGACTTATGTTACGAAGCTTCTAGAGCAGGAAGATTTGGCTCTAATTTAAAAAAAATTCCATAACAAGACCATTTCTATTGGAACACATATTAGTCGCACTAATCAGCGTGGATAATAGTGCTAATCTCTGCACATCAGCATGGGGGAGACAAAGGTCATTAGCGCCGACCTTGTAAACTAGGCAAAACATAAGTTTCAGGGGATATGGTGCAAAAGGGAATTGATATGCTCATGAAGAGGGACACAATGGGAGTTTCTTCATGAAGGCAAAGCAAGCGGGGTTCAATATAGAGGCCCTCCAGGATCAAGGAACGGGGAGTATAGGGACAGTGAAAAAATGTTGTGTAATAGTCATAACTACTACAATAAACATTAGAAGGCTAGAAAACCCCTACAAGGTCATCTTCACGCTCAAAAGCCTTATATAATTGTTCCCAAACAACAATTGATCATGGCACCCATGGACTCAAACCTGCAAAACTTCTCTTCATATGTGCTCCAATAAGTTAACAAAGGTCTCCATTGGATCCTGAATGTCAAAAAACCGCTATATGGACTCTTCTTGAGCTCTAAAAGGCCAAAAGATCATCCTGTTATGGATCTCCCAACATTCTTCTATTATCCATCCTACAAACTAGATAAATCTGTAAACATAGCGAAAATTCCACCCTACAATCCACTCGAGAGGCAAAAATTTCGCCTGCCAAAGGTGAGAATTGTCAGATCTTTTAAATGCCTAATAACCCTTAGTGCAATACTAGGGCCACATGGTTTCCATAGGCCCGAGGGCTAGGCCAATGTTCCACCCTCGTCGAACTAGGGCCCAAATTTTTTGGCTCGTGGTCACATAGAGGGTGATGTGGCTAGGGGCCGAAGCTAACCACTAGCCCCCACTGATGGAGCCCTCTCCACACTTTTCCAGTGTCACATATAGGTGTAATAGAACTAAGGGTTGGCCCCTTTCCCATCAGTGCTCCATTCATGGCTATGTCAAGGTCATGTGAGGAGTACCTGTGATGAGGGGTCGAGCTTATAGCCTAGCCATTTACCTTTGCGCCATTGGTTGTGTGAGGTTGTAGGTGACCGGGGGTCAGGGATCACCGCCCAACCCTTCCTCCAAACATGCACTCAATGAAAACTTAAATAACATTGGTGTCCTTAGAGGTTAAGAACCACCATATAGAGGAGTTGGTAAGGCACGAAAGTTGCACTATGGAGGTCATGGGTTCGAGCTTGGCTGAGGCTATCTGAGCCCTTAAATTTTTTTATTCAACCATGAGGTGCCATGTGGCATCCTCTCATTGGACCAACGTAACCAAACTGCAACCAATCATATTGTGCCATCCTACACCTGTACGAGGCTACCACATGGGAAGCCATGATTGGTCCATACGCACCCAATAGACTTATTGACATCAACAATATGACTACCTAGTTAGCATCCCAGTCAACAACCTGCATTTTTTTTAGTTGTTGAACCAAACTATAATAACATCATAAATTTGTCATACGAAATTTGATTGATGCAAAACAAGTGTCATTGTAATCAAAACGACGAACACTACAACTTGACGCCAGTTTCAAACAATTATGGGAACTTTCATTTTTGAGCTAAATTTTGATCTTTGGATCATACCGCCCCACTAGGAACTTTTGGACTCTAAAATTTAGCTTCTCCTAGTAAATAAAATGAGGTAAAAGTTCAAAAATTTCCCAAAACTAAATCCTTAATGTTATGTTTTTAATTGGTGCCTTCAAGCTCCAATCAAGGTACTCCACCTATCCTCTACATGAAGACCTTATTGTTCTATCAAGAATCAAGCCATAATTCTTATCACCATGCAAGAACAAAATCATTGATGAGTGTAATATGAAATTCTCTTTAAACCCATATTTTATGGCCCAAACAACTTCATCTTGAAGTTCCATTGTTGAAGACAATCTTGACTTTCCATCTTGGAAATCATAATAAATTCACATTAGGGGATTTTTGAGGTCTAAAATGGGCCTCCTAAGGAAATTATAAAATAATAGTGGAAATAATAAAATAAGATTAGATTACATCATCGAATTTTAGAGGAAAAAAAGAAAACACTATTTTTCAACTTGTATTTTCAACCTATCTCCCTATGGGTTTACTCAAATTTCGAGTGGAAACACTCACTGGATGCAAAATTCGGTTCCTCATCTACCCCTATTGCATACTTTCGATGGACCCTTCTACCTGAAAAATGAGAAATACATGAAAAACGTGATTACAATCACATTTTTTTTTTTTATGTATTTCTCATTTTTCACGTAGCAGGGTCCATCGAAAGTATGCAACATGGGTACTCTTTGGATGAAGAATTACATTTTGCATCCAATGAGTGCTCCTACTCGAAATTTGAGTAAAACCTTAGGGAGATAAGTTAAAAATACGAGTTGAAAAAGTAGTTTTATTATTTTATTATTTTTTAATATTTTATCTTTTTATTCCAAAAATGGTGAATTATCACCCGTGGTTGACATCATCATCTTGAATCCTATTGGTTCTTATAAATTTTATTTTGGTTGTACATTTTTCTTAAGAGGTGCATTTTAGTCCTCAAAAATCCCCTAATGATGCCTACCACACATTGATTCAAACTTTGCTTTGTTGTCCTCAAACTGAGCTTGTACACAAAAGTAATTTGGCTACAAAAATTCAATGACGCGTTTGGCTTTGTCCACAAAAACATAGTCATATGTTGTACAATCTTTAACAAAGATTTCATTCACAACAAGTTTCATCTTGAACACTTGTATCAGTGAGTACATGACAATATTGAAGAAAAATTGGACGACAAACATTGTTCATCCCAAAAGTCCTTAAACATTTGGACTTTATGAGAGGTTTTTCCGCAAAAATCACATGAGAAACCATTTGTCAACGCGTTTCAAACCAATCATCATGTTTGCATTGAGGCGGCTAGTGTTATTGCTAAGGTTTCGCATTTCCACCATCGGAAATTTAGGGAAGCTCTTGAGATTGAAAAGAGGCCGAGCAATCTCAATAGAGAGGATGGCTGGAAAATCAGTAGGTGCTGGATTCCAACACTCTCTTCTTAGTCATTTGTTTGGCCCCCTCCTCGTTTCTTGGGCTCGTTT
>APFE030108843.1:10812-21340 GCA_000404065.3 Pinus taeda | reverse complement strand
AAAGACTACCTTAATTAGAGGAGATGTGGGCAGCTCTTCAACAAGAAGAATTAAGGAGGGACCTAGTCAAGGTCAACCTCAATGGCAGTAGTCGGAGTGGCATGAAGAGGAAGGAGGAGGAGGAGAACACAGCTCTATCATCAAAGGGACAACAGAAGTAGAAACGGAAGGAGGACATTTCGAAGGTGAAATGTTTCAGTTGTGGCAAGATGGGCCACTATGCATTCCAGTGTCCTTTGAAGGAAAAGGATAAGGATGAGAAACATGATCTTAAGGCTTCTCCAGCAAATATTGATGAAGATGAGTTTGCCATGAGTTCCCAGCATCTCCAGGAGGGAGATGGGGTGATATTGAACTATAGTCGGGAGAACTATATGTGGGTAAGATCCTTGAGGAGTCCACCTCTTGGATCAATTTGTTGCTATGGGAGCCTAAGATTCAGCAGTAGCGAGATGGACTTAGTGTCAGATGATGCAATGGATTGTTTAGAGGTCAGATGCAGTAGTCGGAGACCAGAGACTAATCAGCGCAGAGCAAAGTTACAGCAGTGTAGAAGTCGGTAGCAACGCAAAAGATTCAGATGGTCAGCGACTAGTAGCATTCAGATTCCAACATTCAAGGTATTATGTTGAACATAGTTAAGTTCAATTAATTTTGGATGTTTTTCAGTTGCTTCTCTCAACAACTGAGTCGTAGTACAAATGCAGTGTTAGCAGTCACAATGCTAGCAGCATAGCAGATGCAGCATTTAAGAGGGAGTTGTATTACAGTTCCAGCAGTGGTAGTGGGAGTGTCATGGGCAGCAACAACACGGTGTTGGTGGCAGCGATAGTGCGGAAAGGAGGTGCTTCAGAGACGGAGCAACATGCAGTTGGACATTGTTGCTAGAGCACTTTCCTTGCTAAGAGGGAGTGTTAGTTTTCGGTAGCATCATATGTGCACTAGCCATGAAAATTGGTGGAGAGGCTAAAACACATGAGTTATAAAGAATTTAGAAACTATTTGGTGAAATTCTACTCGGATTGTATTTTATTAAAATAATTAATATTTTTAATGGGGTTCCTAAGTCTAAACTTAGGAAAATTAAAATATTAATGGGTATTAATCAAAATATGGGTGAGAATAATCTAAATGGTGGATTAAGTCATGTTTTAATCTTAGCCATTGATTAGAGACTTAATCTCGGCCGTTGAAGTCTCAACATGAAGAGTATAAGAAGGACGCTTGGGGTTCATTTAGAAACACATAGAGAGATTGAGGAAATCGATTTTCAGAGGTGAGAAGTTCTTAGGAGGAAAATCGATTTGGGATATCTTGCAGCAGAGGGGCAGTGAGAATCTGGGAGAAGGAATTTCCGGAGAATACTGACAGAGAGGCGAAGAGAGCTTGCAGAGAGGTAGTGCAGAAGCCGGGAGAGCTGACACAGAAAAGTTGCCTATCACGCAGAATCCAGAACTGTCGAAATAGCTGAAACTGTCAGGAGAGATGACACAGAGGCAACGTAGTAGCCAGGAGAGCTGACGTAGAAAAGTTGCCTGTCACGCAAAATCCAGAACTACTGGAATAGCCGGAACTGCCTAAACTGTCAGGACAGCCAGGAGAGTTGACACAAAGGGCAGAGAAGGTGATGCAGAGCCATCGTAGAAATAGTCGGGGTTAGCTAGTCTTGTGCCCGATCAGCCAAAATTCTGCCGAGTGAAGTGAAGTAAAACTAACTCAAATTTTCCGCCAGTATTTTCTCTGTAAAGGATTGCTAGATGAGAATCCTAGATTTGTATTCAGATATTTCTCCTGCATAATAATAAACCCTCAGAACTACTGCACCAGTTTTCCCGCATTGGGTTTTTCCGGGGACTATTGTGTCCAAAAGTAAGTGTCCTATGTATCTTGTTCTTTTCTCTGTTTCCTTGTTTCATGTAATCAAATTTAAGTAGTGTAGGTTGCAGAAGTAACTTGCTTCAGTATTCAGAAGAATAACTTGATAATGTATTAAAATCAAGTAGGTGAAGTAGATTCAGATTTGCTGCAATAGGGATTCCTTGAGGATTAGGAATTTTTACAATCCTTAAACCACCACCTTATGCGAACATTTCAGAGAGCACATTCAACCTAGTGCTGCCATGCATTTTTGCACATTTTGTATTACAACTCTCTTCTTGGACTTGTACATACCTCTTTGGATTAAGAGGGGGATGTTGGACACCTAATCCTCTAAGGGTTGGTGTGGAATGTAAACAGTCAAAGGGAGTCCAAGAGATCACTTGGTATATGGAAACCAAGGGTCATCAGAATGTATTATAAAAATATATCATGTGAATAATAGACGCAATTGAATGCTTATCCTTCATATTTTGTCCCTACCATTATTGTGTTTAACAATAATATTAAAACCCTCGGTTGCTTCACCGGTTTTCCCGAGTTGGGTTTTTCTCGGTTGTATTTGTGTGTGTGTGTGTGTGCATCTATTCTTCCAACATTTTTATTTCTTCCGCAATATTTGTTTTGTGAAGGTTGTAGTGTATTTGTTTCAATATTCGTTGTAGCACACAACAAAATATTTTGTTTAATTAATTAAAAAATAGAAGAAATAAGATTAGCTTTTGCAATAGGATTCGGATTTAGCCATGTTTTCACATGGTATTAGGGTGCAGATAAAAGCCGGGGAGCTCAGTTGCAGAAGGGAATAGGAATTTTGTAGCTCTGCAATCCCTTGACCAAGAAAATTTTATTTCTCTGTGAATCGAAAAAGAATAAATTTTCCATATCAAATACTACCAGAGGCTGAGATAGAAGTAGTAATTACCTTGTATAGCAGATATTCAGCTAGGATGCAATTATTTTGCAGCAGTTTGCTGGTGCAAAATGGCATTAAGAGGAAGGAAGAGCACACACTAAGGGAATTCTTTCCTCAGAGAACTTATAGTCCAATAGTTCGATTTCTCACTACAGAGCAGCAGTAGTTGGGAGCAGATTTGCCCACTCCAACAAGGAGTGCGTAGAGCCAGTCAGCAGTTGCGCAAAGGAGAAGAGGAGGAGTTCGAATTTTTGCAGAGATGGCATCAACAGGGCTAAGAGATCGGGATCGGTTGGACAGAGCCTCCAACTATGTGATTTGGAAGGCAAGAATTTCCTGTCTTCTAGATGAATATGATCTCAAGGCCTACATTGATAACGTGGTAGCTATTCCCCAGGATCCAGATCAGAAGAAGACCTACAAGAAGGAGATGACAAAAGAGAAGAGGTTGATTCTCGATGGGGTTCGAGATCATGTGGTGTCTCACATAGCTGGAAAAGATATTGCCAAGGAGATGTAGGAAGCTCTTGCTATGCTATACCAAGGATCTTCCGAGCAATGCAAGATGTATCTTGAGGAGAACCTGAGATGTACCAGGATGCAAAAAGGGGAGCACATAGACCCTTTCCTCACTAGGCTTCAGGATGTCTGAGACTCGCTGTCTGCAGTAGGATCAGCACCCCAACCTATAGAATTGGTGCAGTTAGCTCTGAACAATGTTTCCGAAGGCTGGCAAGTATTCGTCCAGAGTGTTCTGGGCAGAGACAAGTTGTCAGAGTGGGTTGATCTACAGTAGGAGGAGATGGGGCGAGATTTGGTGAAGAGTACCATCGGTGGCAGTAGCAGTAGCAGTGGGATGAATTAAGTGAAGGAAGAAGAGAATGTGACCCTCGCATCAAAGGGGCAACAAGAGCAGTGAAGGAAGAAGGACCTTTCAAAGGTCAAATGCTTTAGATGTGGTGAACTTGGTCACTACAACGCTCAATGTCATCTCAGAAAGAAGGACAAAGAGGAGGTCCACCTCATGGATTCTTGAGGAGCTCCACCTCATGAATCAATACCTTGCTATGGAAGCCCATAACACGCAGTAGCAGGATGGACTAGGTAGTTGGTGCAATCAGATGCCAGAGTGATAGATGCAGTAGCTAGTAGCAGTCTGAGACTAAGTAATGCAGAACAGAGTTGACAGTATTGCAGTTGGCACAGTGCAAAGTCAACAACAACGCAGAGGCTTCAGTGACAACGCAGAGTCTAGCAGCAGTTAGGACTCTGGTGACAAATACATCACACTAACCACAGTTGGTTGTGTGTTGGATATTTCTCAGTTGAAGATGTTGCGGTTGCAGTAGCAGCGGATGAGAGAGAGTTACAGTGCAGATGCAATAGTTGACAGCAGTTCAGCAAGGTCAGCGGTAGCACAAATGCAGCTCATTTCAGAGTTGTGCAATTGTGATGAGCAGAGCAGCCATACATCAGCAGCGTGACAGAAGGTGGTGCAGAGACAGGGTGTTACTTCAGTGGGTTGTAGCGCCATAACACATTCCTCACTAAGAGGGAGTGTTAGTTTTTGTAGCATCGGATGTGTTCTAGCCTTGAAATTTTTTAGAGAGTCTAGAATACATGAGATTTCCAAAACCTAGAAATCGTTTCTGGAAATTCCACCTAGATACGACTTAATTAAAATAATTAATTGTTTTTTAATGTTTCCTAAGTCTAAACTTAGGAAATATGATTAATTAAAGGGGATTAATTAAGTCATGGTGAGAATCTTCTAGAAAAAGGCTCGGATCAAGTTCTAGTTAATCTTAGCCATCGATTAAGTTTTAATCGTAGTTGTTGATGTCTCAACGAGAGGTTATAAGAAGAAACTCGATGGGGCTTGGAGATAACACACTAGCAATTCGATTTCCAGAGTAGCAACACTAAGTTTCCAGAGAGAGAGCTTGTGAGCTCGAAGCAGTGAGAGAGGGTCAGGGATAGTGAGGCCAGAGGGAGATTTTCCAGTTCCGATGAGTGCATTGCAGAGAGGCCGCACAGTTCTTCAGAGGGGATTTCATATTTTGCTAGGGAGAAGCAATTGTTCAGAGCCAGAATCTGGAGAGAGAGTCTGGAGGCCAAGAGAGTCCATCTTCCAGACAACAGCTGATCAAATAGCAAGAGGGAAGCAGTTTCGAGTTGTGGGACGTAGTGACTGCAGAGAGGCAGTAGAGAGCAGCTCAACTTGAGCCAAGGTCAGTGTCATATCACCTGTGGGAGTGAGATTTTTCTCACTAGATTTATTGTTAGTCATTTCTCTGTATGGATTGCTAGATTTGAGCATCCATAGCCTTGTACTTAGATTTACTACTGCATAATATTAAAACCCTCAGTTGTTGCACCGGTTTTCTTGATTTGGGTTTTTTTGGGGACTTAGTCCAAAAATAATTGCCTATTTGTGTGTGTGTGCATCTATTCTTCCGGCATTTTTATTCTTTCCGCAGTATTTGTTTTATGAAGTCTGCAGTGTATTTGTTTCAATATTTGCCGTATCACATAACAAATAATTTGTTTAATTAAATTAACAAATAGAATAAATAACTTCAGCTACTGCAATATTATGGGGAGGTTTCCATAATTTTTATATCTAACCATATATATATATATATATATTAACAAAATTAAACCCCCTATTCAAGAGATGATGTTGACACTTGACTTGTAGCCCTCTAAGGCTAGAATTAGTCAATTTCATCTAATGACTCTGTAATTAAATCAAATCAACTACCACCAAGTCTTCCTTGGTACCTGTAATCTAATTCCTAAGTGAGTTTACACCATTCATGTCATTGGAGATTTTGTCAAATAGTTGATTAATAACATGTGATCCTTCAATTTGGCCCCCAAATTTGGCCCAACGAAGCTCAAAACCATCAAATTTTGACCCATAACTTCCTCAAATTCTGCTAATTATTCCTTGATGACATCTTCTTGAAAAAATATGAGATTTATGTTCATTCCAGCATATACCTTTTCATCAAGCATGTGATAGACATTTTGTAAATTTCGGCCCAATTCAAACCTAGTGTTGTAATTGGGCTCTGTTACCATTTGAAATGTCCCCAGCCTCCAACCAAGCAACATTGTGTGTCCACAACTTGAATTCCATCACTTAATTTTACTGATATTCCTATGGAAGCTTATTTAGTCCATGATTTTCAGTGACAAACCCCAACCCATAGCCAAAGCCCTTAAATCCTAGATAGTAACCCTAACTCGAATCCATTAAAATTAAAATTACAATTAACCATTATGATTAATTGCAAACCCAATACACAACCCGTAATTATGATGCACGTTGGAATTAATAAATAATTAATTACATTATTATGACCCCCTGAATCTAGGGTTCCCATGCATAATTCGATAAATCAAGAAAACATTAACCAAAATACTCTGCATCAACCAAAGTAACCTTCTATTCATGAATTACCCAACAATATATATATATATATATATATAGATAGATAGATAGAAGTACAAACTCAAACAAAAGCATAAAAACATACATAGACACACACACACACACACACACGTATATATATAGAATTACAAACTCAAGAATAAGCATAAAAACACAGAAATATATACTCAAACACAAATGCACACCATTATTCAGAACCTCGATACTAGGGTTGCAAAACAAAAAATCAATATTCGACACTATATTTGAATAAAGCACTTATGTGTGTAAGAATATTGACTAGCTCTGGGCTCTCCACATTCCGCCCTGCCATAGACCGCATGGTTCATCAATTTCAACCACAGATCACCCTTGAGCTAGGACTGCAACTCCATGGGTAACAATAACCGGAAAACATCCAAACACCATGGCCAAGGTGCCAACCCAACAGTCATGCTATGGAAGGCTCTAAGCACCCTCTAGACTAACTACCAAGGTGCCAACCCATATCCATGTCACTCCAGGGTTCCAAGCACCCTCCAGGCCATAAAACTGACACAAATTTGTTTGCCTTGAACCTACACCCAAATGATGCCTTACAAAGCAACCAGGAACATCTTAGTTGCTTCCCTCGAACTTGCGTCCAAGTGACGCCTTATGGCCAACCAGGAACATCTCAGTTGCTTCCCCCAAACCTGCGCCCAAGTGGTACCTTACGACCATCCAGGAGCATTTCAGCTGCTTCGCCCAAACCTGCACCCAAGTGGCACATCCTTCCTCGGGACCCCATAATCAGTCTGCAATTCCCACCTTCTAGGGCGCCTTAAGGCCAACCAGGAAGTCTTGAACCATAATCGTCATCATAATGATAATGAGTCATCCCCATAATGCTAGGGGTAAGTATTTATATATACTTTTCCCACTGCATGGCTCTCTCTACCATGTGGTGCTCCTAAAGCCACATGGGCGCCAGGTGCCCTTTTCCCCAAATTTGTTGCCAACACATTGTTGCCCGTCTCTATGGAGTTGCACGCCCCCATACTCTTATTGTGGAGTAGGCTCTACAATCAATTTCTTTTATTATTATTAAAATATTTACAAATACATTGTATTACAATCCAGGTCCTCTGGCCACTTAACCAAAATTGACACCAATGCTTAGGCACATTGGCCCCACAATATATAACATATCCATATGGGCACTCAGGCCGCATATCATAAACACATAGGCACGCATGCCAATAGTAGACATCCAATTCACCAGCCTAATAACAAGTACTTATATTAACATCGTGTACAGGTGGGGGGTATTGCAACAAAATTTCAATTTATTGTTCAAGTCTTTGGACTTTCATATCTAGTTATTTCCTTAGTACTAATATGATTCTAGAATAATGAATGATGAACTTAAATCAATGTATACAATATTTTACTATTTCTATTGCATTAAACATTTATGATGTATGAATCAATGTATTTCATTATTGAATTTGAATTTGAATCTTGTTCATAATATATATATATATATAGACACACTCACACTCCGATGTACCCCCATTCACCTAAACTTCCCTAAAATTTGGGCGTCCGGGAAACATCCCCTTACTTGTCTCCCCATTCGCACACCCCTCCATCTTAGAAACTTGGTGGAACATTGATTTATTTGGCCATGTTGACAACATATTTTCCATATGAACATTAATAACAGGAATTTTAGGATGTAATATTTACTTGGTCAAATATATAAGTGGTCATTTGTTAATTCCTTTAGTGGTTGACTTGTGGTCTCAAAAGTTGTCTTATCACGCCCCCTTTCTTTAAGGGGATGCGCTAGTGTCATGATGGTAGTCTTGACTTGGTGCCATGTTAATGATCCTCTAGTCATTGACATGTGGTTGCATTGACTAAGTCACATAGTTCATGGTTGTGTTCATGTTTGATGGTCATGAAGTTAGGAAGAAAATCGTTAATGCCAAATGATGTGATAAAATTTGGCACTATTGTCACACAAATTATCACGACAACACTCAGACCGGGGGCTATCACCCTGATTCCCGATCTCTCCGTTTAAGCCTGTCTCCCGTGGCTAAGGGGGGTAGCCCTAAGGCAATAGATGACCCAAACTTGCTTGGACCAGTTTGGTTTGGAGAACACAAAACAAGGCGAATTTAGTTACCTGATTGATTTTATATTTTATTATTATTTTTATACACTTTTAAAATACTAAATTTAAAACTAAAATACAACTAAACTAAAAATTCTAAATGAAAATAGACCTTAACAAATCCTAACAAAATTTAAAACC
Source organism: Pinus taeda (assembly GCA_000404065.3). Taxonomy (NCBI): domain Eukaryota; kingdom Viridiplantae; phylum Streptophyta; class Pinopsida; order Pinales; family Pinaceae; genus Pinus; species Pinus taeda. The sequence continues at coordinate 12,802 of APFE030108843.1, read as the reverse complement.
TAAACCTAAAGGTCATAACAAAATAAAAAAAAATATGAGGAATTTTTATCTACTTATGAAAAACAAAATTAAAAATGAACTTTTTATGTTTTAGAATTTATATTTTTATATTATATATTTATATTTTTAATATGATTTTTATTTAATTCTATAAAAATAAAACATAACCAAATTAAAACAAATAAAAAAAAACAACGACTAACCGTTTAAAACTTATTTTTTTCTTTTTTTAATTTTATTTTTAATAAAAAATTTAAACAAAACTAAATAAATTAAAATCTAATCTAAACTAAAAGAAACAAAAAATAAACTAAACCCTAACTAAAAGAAAACAAATATTAAAATTAATCTAAATCTAGATCAGATAAAGGTCTAACTATATAAATCCAAGCATGTAACCATAAAGTAAACTAAACAAAATCAAAAAAAACTTTACCCAAAAATTTAAAACGCACCTCCGAAAATAAACAACGCATAGAGAAATCGTTCTTCTTGCCAATACACAGGTCGAAAGGCGTCCGAGAGAGGAGAAAAGACAACGCTATGGAAGATCGTTGCGCAGAGGCAAGGGCAATGGGTTTGGTTGTAGTTTGAGGGACGCAGATGAGTATGGCAGCATGGAGCATAATGAAACGTGTGGCAGCAGCAAGTGAATGGCAGCGTTACAGCAAAGGAGAAGGAGAAGGAGCTGCGTGGGTGTGGATGGCAACATGAGGAGGGTTCAAATAGCGACTTGCAGGTTGAAGGGCATGGGAAATTTGAGGAAATACAGACTGCGAGCTGGACGGAGCGGTGTTGAAAGGACGGCGTGAAAGGAAATGCCTTTTACAGGTATGCGAGAATGGGAGAGCAGCAAATCGATGGAGGGAGAGCTGATGGTTGAAACACAGTGCTGTATATATCTGCTGGCAGCTTTGATGAAAGGATGGTTGAGGGGAAAACAAGCAGTTGGATGAGCCACAGAAGCTGAGCAGCATTTGGAAAGAGAAAGACACAAAGGGAGAAGAGGTTGCTAGTGGGAAAAAGCTGTGTGGATGTGAGGCAACAATCCCATAGCCTGCTTAAAAAAAAAAATTAAATTTTTCCTGTAAAATGAAACCCCATGCAGCAGCAAAGAAATGGCTTGGAAAACCTTGAAACTCTTCAGAAAAATTAATTTAGAGATCAGCTGCTTCAGACTTGTAACCTGCAACCCGAAAACAAACAGTTAGAACCTGAAAGTGCAAAAAAAAAAAATGAAACCCTAAAAACCCTAAGAACCAGCTAAATAATTACAGTATTTATAGATTTTAGACTCTTAAGTAGCCAGATTTATCAATAATCCACAGTAATATTTTCAGAATTAAACTTTAATGTGAGATACTTCAGAAAACCCTGCATGCATTCATAAAAAAATTTAAATGATAGGCCCAGGATCAAGAACTGGCTGGGCTCTTTCAGAAAACACAATCTGGGAGTTGGCTGGTTTAGCCGAGAACTTCCCCTAATGCCCGGTAAACTCAAAACTAAGATTTTCTGCACAGCTTAAAATCAACCATTAACATAGAGGGAAAAAAACGATAGTGAAATCCAGATCAAATGGAGATACCTGCCATTATATTTCAGAATCTAAACTATCATTCAAACCCTAGAGATCAGACAAGATACCCGTGCCTCAATCAATCTTCATCAAGCTAAAATCAATAGCTGAAAATAAAATTATGCAGAAAGAATGAAAGATCTTACAGCATTTCCAGAAGAGTAACACCAGCAAGATTTTTAACCCTAAAATCTTTCCTTATTGCACAAAAAATGACTACAAGAGATCTTTCTTTAGCACCAGACTCTCAGATCTAATCTGATCTCAAATGACCCCTAGCACCCTATTTAAAGGAAAAATTCCCAACGGCTAATTCGAGCGATCACGTCAAACTAATCTCGACCATCGATGAGGATCAAGATTTCTTTTAATCTCATCCGTCGAATTTTTAAATGCATTTTAATATATTAA
>APFE030108828.1:29596-64614 GCA_000404065.3 Pinus taeda | reverse complement strand
CCATACCCATTCCTTCATCTTTCCTCACTCATCCATCCTCCAAAATCCCATTTCTAAACATCCTGTAGAAATTTCTAAACATCCTGTAGAAATTCCTGAACATCCTTTAGAACCCCTGCAGACTTCCTGTAGAAGCTCACAAATGAGGTTTCTTGATAGCCAAACTCTATGTAACTCTCTGGAAGGGTGTTAGGGACCCCTTAGGCCCTCTCTGAACCTTCTCGACCTCTTCCAAGCATTTCTCCTTGTCGATCCACCTCTGCACAGTCAAGAACAGTGAAAGCCTATGCATGATAAATCTGACAACTTATTCAAAAATACAAAAAGATGTTTTCTCCAAATAGAGGTAGTCTAGACACATGTATTTTACCTTCCTAGAAGTAATGGAATCTCTTTCAGTAGCTTCCATTCTCTTCTTTGCATCAATAGGACTAGCTGGTAGAATTAGGGTTTGCTAGGGTTTACGCTTTCCTTCAGTTTTTCAGCTTCTTTTAGCAAGTAGATTAGCTTCCTTCGAGTTAGCTTCCATCCATCAGTTAACAAGCTTCTTCTCAAAGCTCATAGAAGTTGGCTTGAGCCCCTAGTAGACTTGTGCCAACTGACCAAGTGACAGCTGCGGCAAGAGCTAGTACTTGTGCATACAGCATCGTTGCTTCCAAGTTTGTTACCAACTATCGGTTTGATAAAAGTAAAGAAGGGAGTCGCAGGAGTTGCAGCATTATTGTTGCAATACTGGAGCTCACCAGCAGCACACTCTGAACCTGGGTCAAGCCCCCTTAAACCAACAAATGGTTTCATTGCCAAGAAGATGAACCGCACATTAGTATTGTAACGAGAAGTGGAGCTGCAACTGGAGATGATAAAATTGATGGGAAGAAGGAAGATAAAGCTACATGGATGAGGAAGACAGATGAAAAGGCTCTTTCCTTTGATATTGAGAAAGAAAATCAAGTATTTATGGAGGTGAATCAGAGTTTCATGGATGATGGGGCTTCGATCTCTACCGCGTAGACAAATCAGAAGAATAGCTACGAGATAATATCAGTTGTGACCCAAGATGTAGATCCAGATATTTTGAAGTATTTTCTGCAGACTTGTATGAAATTATTAAGAAATCATAAGGTTGTGGAGGGATTACAAGAACTAATATACTCTTGTACTTCGACAGAGCAAGATTTGTGCAATGAATAATATGCATTGACACAAGAAGAGAACTGGAAAACAAATGAGACTTACAGTGTATATTGGAGAGTATGACATGGACTAGGTAATCTTGGATCTAGGATCTGAGGCCAATCTCTTGCCAAGGCAAACATGGGAATTGATGGGTCAGTCGAAGCTGCAATGGTCTACTATTCAGCTGAAGATGGAAAATCAACAAAAAATCTTACCCCTAGGAAGGTTGTCTAATGTCACAGCAGACATCGACAAAGTGTGCACTACCACTGACTTTGAAGTGATTGAGATAGTGGATGATAGTAATCCTTACCCCACGTTGCTTGGATTGGATTGGGAATTTGCTAACATGGCTATAATTAATCTGAAGAAAAGGAAAATGATATTCAAAAGCAATAATATATGGGTTATAGTTCCATTGGATCCATCAAAGGGAGCGAGGTATACAGAGCCTGTCAAGGAAGAATATAGCACGAATGATGTTGATAATATTTATCAGATAATAGCAAAGGAAGAAGAATGGATCAATCCCACTACATATGGAAAGCTGACTTGGGAACAAGATATTTCCTACACTTCATATTTGGAAGAGGAATTGGAGAATTGGCATAACAAATTGCATGAAGTGTCGACAAGGCAATGTGCAAGAATCACCAAGTCAGTGCATTGTATGACAGTCGAGGTATGTGATTTACCTTTATATGAAGGTTTGGGTGATATAAATATTTTCTTTAGAGATTATGACAGATGAGTACCAAAAGATTAGAGATTGTTAGCTCTGGATTAAGCATTAAGAGCTACCCCCGCTAGGTGGTGGGGTACTCACAAGAAAAATATCGAAGATTGGGAAACACGTAGGAGATTGATGTGGGTAATATTTGGTTGAGTAGAGACAGAGCTCACAAATAAGTATGATGGTCAAACTAATCCAAGGGATCATGTACATCTCTGTATGGCATCTTGGGAGGACATTCCGCGAGAAGAGTGGGTGCATGGCTTTATACATACCCTAGAGAAAATTCCTCAGAATTGGTATTTGGAAACTGAACTTTGACATAGCATTGCTAGCTGGGTGGAGATGGTGGATGGATTTGTGATGACATTCAGATTTGAAGATGAATTTCCATATATAGATCGAGCCTTGCAAGTAGTTAAGAGAAAAAAAATTGAAAACGAATTTCCATCTATTTGGAAACCTAATTGGTTTGTTGTTGTTACTATGTTACCAAACCCCCCCCCCCCCCCCCCCCCCTCCCCTCCTTTATCGAATAATAGTTGATATTTGACATATAAATGGGGACCCTTTTTAAATTTTTAGCCTTTGAAAAATAAATCCTAACTTTAAGAAATTGCCTTGAAAGATCTTAGAAAACAACCCAAGTTTAGGATCTTTATCGCAAATCGCATTTCGCATTTTTCCCATGTGATAATTATAAACATATTTAAGTAAATCCTGAATTGCGATATGCGATGAACCCCCCCCCGGCTACAATATTCCAATCAAAATGCCCTGAGAACACGTGATCTTACTTCGCAGAGCCGCAAATAAATAAGCCATGCCATTGTGTCATCCTTTAACGATTTGTGAAATGCGATATTGTGGTTTTCTCAATCGCATTTCACATTATATGTAGGCAACATTATATTACAACGATTAAAAGTTGTGATGCGTGAATAAAGCACCAAGCATGGGAAGTTACGGTGTTTTAATGTAATAATGAATGGTTTGATAGGGTAATTAATGTTTAACAGCACGAGGAGAAGTAATGATGTTTCAATTTATGGCTAGTTAACGTTGAATATCTCATTCTAAATCCTCCCACGATTCATAATCGTTTCAGAGAAATTTCAGCCTTAATTTCCCTATATCGTCTGCATTGATATATCTATTCCATTTCAGGCAAGCTTCAAAAGACATGTCATTGTGGAAGGTGATGCAAAAGCATAAAAAGAAGGGCATTACAGAGTCTAAGCTATCAAAAATGTCTCATATATTCTCTTATATAGTTTGCAACACCGATGGGGGAGCAACAGCATGCGAAGTCATATACAACAGGCTTGAGGATGAGTGTCCCAAAGTTACAGTTGTAAAGGCAACGACGATTCAATAAAACCTTCGGGAGTCTAATTCAAAGATGATGTATGTTATTTCCTTCATAGAGTAGGAGCAAGAGCGAAGATCCTACCCTATACAGATATGATTAGGTGGGTGGTGGAAAATGTCCCTATTGAAGACAAGCAATTCAGGAACTCAAGGATGGAGCTCATGGGGTCATTCAAAGCTGAAGACCTAAAGAAAATGTGCCATATACTTGACCCTCGAGATATATATGACAAGTCATACCTAGCCAAGTTTGCAAAGAAAAATGAAGAACCTTTCAAGATGATCCAAGGTTGGAGGGTACTGGAGAAAAACTTCAAATTTGAAAAAATGAGTATGTATCTTATAGCCTCCTTAGAAAACCCCTACAACTATGCAACTGCTATGTTCTATAGGCTATATCGATTACCTAATAATGCTAAGTTTTCCATAGAATGGATTCCTTTGATTGATGTATGTGTCAATTCCCACATTATGAATTGGGCCACTATCATACTTGATAACCTAGCCATTGCCATCACCAAGTATCATTAGAAGAGATCCTCCTCCGCAGAGAACCTTCCTCCATTCTATTTTAGTGCCTACATGGATGCCATCTGTTTCTACACTAAATTTCCAATTATAGGTTGGAAATGGACCTTGCAGGACCCCTACCCTATCCAACTCAACTATAAACAGATTTGGGAATCCCATTATATACCCCATTTTTATAAAATACGCCATGTTGTTATTTTTCCATTGCATCAATTAATTTTTAATAAGAAAGCCCCTAGGTTTTCCAAAGAAGCCGCTACATACCTTCTTGTAGTGGGAAAGTATTTTTTTGAAGAATGGTTTACATACATCAAGGTTTTTGGCAGTAATGGACCTGCATGTCCTCCCTTTGTATGTCTCTAATAAATTATTAGCAAGAGAAATAGCCCACCAGACTGTGGGAAAAGGCTTGACCAAGACCCTAAAAGAGAACAAATATTCATTATGGCCATCTTTTCCTATTCGGTGTGGTTCCTTTTCATTAGCAAATTTTAACCATGCAACCAAGGAATCAGTAAGCTTAAAAAGCCTCAGGCTCCATACTTTGCCAAAAACGCAATTTGATCCAGACAAAATAACACATAACATTACTACTGCAATAAATATCAAGCCTTTTAACCATGAGGCCAATAATTCTGAAGACCTTTTACAGTCAGTTGAATCCTTCGAACAAGTGTTCGAATGGGCAAAGGCAAATCTGAGTCCTAAAGATTTTGAAAGCTTTCAGGAGTTCAGAAACAGAAGGCTCGAAATAATTTCGTTGCATTTGTTAAAAATGGAGGACAAGCCTACACCTTGTGTGACTATCAACAACGAGGGACCTAATTCTCGCATAGAGTCTCAAGTGGATACAAGGAAAGCACTAGATATAGGCAGGTCCCAAGACACAAAGAATACAGCGAAATCCAGTAGGAGTTTAGCTGAAAAGCAGGGTATGAGCAACCCGACTAAAGATACCGGTTCTAAGATTAAAAGCAGCAGTTTGGAGTAGAAGTGGGATCAATTCAATAAAAAACTACAAGACACTCCTAAGGAAAATGTTCAGGAAAACACAAAATATCACACTCCTTTGCACACTCAGAAAATTACAGAGTCTAAGCCGATAGATAAGCAAGGGAAAACTTCGCAGCAGACAAAAATCATTCCTTCTTTGCCCACATCAAAAATTGTCCTAAAGATGATCGAAATTCCTCCTTTAGATGTGTTCTTCAGCCCACTTCACAAGGTTGTAGTAAGGGGACAAAGGAAAAGAAGAGGATAGAGACACCCGAGATCCCACCCGGGAATGAGCCAATGGAAATAGTCTGGAAGAATACTCCTTCTAATCCAACTGAAAACTTGACCAGACTATCTCAGTTTACATGGGCATTTTCAACTATCACCATGGATAAAGCTACCGAGATATCTATTTTTTTAAGGGAAAATGATGAGAAGATAGCACAGCGCGAGTAATAGTTGCAAGTTTAAAAATCAAATGTGAACCAGCAAGTTGCTGAACAAATTGCTCAATTGCAGCAAAATATGGAAGTGTTAAAGATAAGCCATGAAGCAGACACTTCTGCAAAGAACGTGCAAGTTCAATAATTGTAGAGGCCATGGAAAAATATGAAGATGTCCCTACTATTGAGGAATTCATCAAAGAGAAACTAGAGCTAAATTCCCTCCTACTAAAACAACAAGAACAATTTTTCCAAAAGATGTCACATATCGCTCCTTATCTGATCACCAGTGACCAACTAACGGATAAGGCGATTGACCAAAGAAGTGAATTTACTGATTTAAACACAAGAATATCAGAATTCATCGAGTGGAAAGAAAAAGAAGAGGGAAGGAGCGTTAATCTGCCTGAGATTGAGGAGACACATAAGGACATTCTATTCACAGATTGGGATACGAGGATCAAACAAGCTGAATTAGCAGTGGCAAGAGAAGTTGGGGTGTTGAAGAACATAGTAAAAGTGGCAAACCACACTTTGTATGCCACCAACTTGGTGAAAGAAGGCAACCGAAAAATACTGCCCGATTTAAATGACTTGCATAAAAGCTGGAAGGAAAGAGCAGAAATTCAAAGGGAAGCAATCACAAAGTTAACAAAGACTGACTAGGAAGTGTATTGGCAATACCTTGTCAAGCCATGCAGCCAAATCATGACCCTTAACTTCTCACTCCATTCAACTCAATGGATGTTTCCACCTCTCACAGATGTTATTTTCGCAGGACGGGTTAGCACAGTTTAGGGAACCTCCTCAAGTCAAACCAATGGTCGATATATATGATTTAGAAGAGAAGTTGGCAAACAGCAAGTCATCATCATAACCTTGGCTCATTAAGTCACTTTTATTTTTAGAGTTAGTTAGCTATTTAGGAGGAAGGTTGTTTTAAACCTCCTCCAATTTTTGTATAATCTATTTTTGAACATTAGTTAGAATATTATTTATACCCTTCTCATGCATTTAGAGAAGGGTCCAGAATTTTATCAAAAACATTTGCAAAGAATGCACTTCTGTAAGTTTGTGGATTCTTTAGTGAAATTATGGAATAATGATAATTTCTTTTAAATATCAAACTACTTTCCTTTATTGATGCATTATTGTATACTTTGAAGATAATTTGATTTGAAGAAAGGAGTTGATCTATGTCATTAGTCAAATGAGAAGAACTTCACACATATGGTACTTCTACCTTGTATGATTAGTTATGTTTCTATTTAATTAGTGATAACACTTCATTTTCATGAATTGTATATGAGATATGTTCTTTCTGTTAAGCGTTAATTGCACTATTGTATGATGCCTAGCTGAAATTGTTTATTTTCATATATAATCATCAGCTATATGTGATATACTTTATACATTTCTTTGATTAACTATTTAGTCAAAGAAATTATCTTTACACGTTATCACCTCTATTGAATACATGATTGATCTTTATTATCACATGTCAAATAGATATCTTTTTAGATCGCATATCACACAGAAATACCTGGGTTTATATTAGATTAAGTTAGCTAGAGATTCGCATGATAGAATAGACCATTTAGTTATCATTATCCTTACTGCAATCGCTCAAAAACTGCCCACTCTCATTTTTAAAACCCACACTGGGAAACTGGTCCCATTATCCCCAGTCGGAGCCACCACTTCAAGCAAAAAAGGAGATGTCTTAAGGTCTAGACCGGGTGGTTATCCCCCATGTTGGAGGAGTAGAAATCTGAGGCATCAACATTTTGGCGCTAGAAGGAGGGCCATCCGACTATGAATGGCATATAAACCTAAAGATCAATTGAAAAACATTCATAAGAGTCAAAACGCCTCCACAACTTCTACACCTTCTATACCTCGTTCAAAATCTCCGGATCAGAAATATGAAGTTGTAGAAACATATCCCTTGTCTCCTAAAGTAGTAAGACAACCACCTCCTTCAAATTACACTCATGAGTCTTTCGAATTTCACTCTTTGATATAGAAATTGGAACAGATATCCATTTTTTCCGCGAAACTAAAGAGGCCCGAAGCTTTTGAAGAAAGTGTCACTTCCTTATTATGAGAAATTGATGTATTAACCAAATTACAAATTGAAAGGCTTGGAGTAACTCCTTTTGAGTTTCCCATTCCTCCACAACATAATAAAGTTATCGCATCAAGATTTGCATCAGTTACCAGTGAGATCACTTCACCTTTCCATTCATTTCTACTCAATCCACCTCTTCTCAACAATCTACTTCTCCAATTAGTACTGTTGTTAGTAGTACTAACCTAGTAGTAAGTTCTTCGCCATCTATACCTACTTCTAGGCTGGCCTTCCCATCTTCCCAGTCTCTGACTCAAGTTATGGCCAATCAACCCACTCAACCTTGGACAAATCCTAGTGCTATTCTAGTTGCTAATCCAAATTCTCTCCTAGCAAACTCGAAAAAATGGTTACCTAAGTACAATCTAGATGATGGTCTTCCTACTGAAGAACATCTAAATAACTTTATGCTAGCCATGAATCTTAATGGATTTGCACATGAAGATGTTTTAATCATATTGTTCCCTTATATTGTCCAAGGATCTATTGGGTCTTGGTATTTTTCCCTTCCAACAGGCTCAATAAGAGATTGGAATACTTTTCAGGAAGTATTTCTTGCAAAATTTGGTGATGACAGGACCATAGCATCCTTAATCAATGATCTTTCGAACTTAAAAGCAAATTCAGATCAAAGGATCAAAGACTTCAACTCCATATTTAACAAGTTACTAAACAAAATCCTAGCTGCCTCAAAACCCGCAGTCGATGTACAAATAGAATGGTACATATCCTCACTCCCTGCTAATATCGCTATTTTTGTAGATAGAGCCAATCAGGTTAACCTTGTAGAAAACATGAAAGAAGCTCTGTCTGTAGAAAGAAGAATTATTGCTTTGGAAAAGAGGTCACAGACAGACAAAAGGAAATCAAAGGAAGTAACATTCAAGGATGATTCCAAAAATAAAACTCCAAAGGACCCTTTCAACCTTGAAGGCCTTCAAAAAGTGTTAAAGACCATGTCCAATGAAATGATCGAAATCAGGAAACAGGGTACAGAATCATCTGCTCCCAAGAAACCTTTTCACTCATTTAAAATAAATCCTTCTTCTACATCTTATCCTCCAAATACTATCTCTAATGCTAAGTCCAATCCAAAAACAGAAGAAGACTCCCCAATGGAAGAGGAAGCTGAAACTGAAGAAGAATAAGAGTTAAACAGAATGTGGGACTTCATTATTCCAACTGAAGAGGAAGCACAAGCTATGCCAATAACAACAATAAGTAAAAACTCTCATGATATGTCTACAAAAATTCAAAAATATAAAATTGTTACTCTTGTAAAGGAGAAGTTAGTAGCTAAGACATCTAAGACTACTCAAACTGATTCTATTCCACTAGATCCTCCAACTGCTTCCAAAATGTTAGTAATCTCGGATACGTTAGAATATAACATAGTTGAAGATATGAAAAGGACCAAGGTGAATATTTCATTACATGAGCTGACTAAACTCAAACATTAGCAAAAAATTCTACTCAGAGAGCTAAAAGCAGTTCATGTAGCCCCTCTACCATCTTTTATGGTCACTCAAGATGCTTATCATATGGGAAAACCTCCTTCATCTTCAAACAAAGTAAGTCCCTTAGATTTATTTTTTATAGGTGATAGTTCTATCTCTCATACACCTCTGTTTCTTCTTACTTATGAGATTTCAACAAAAATTCCCATAATTGCCTTGTTGATTCAGGAGCCTCTTCAAATATTATGCCAAGAAATATGTGCACCAAATTGAATATTACACCTCAAAAATATGTTGTACACATAGTTCAACTGAACAGAACTAAAGTAGAGGTATTTGGAGAGATAGCATCAATTTCAATCAGGCTTTCCTCTAATCCAAAATTTTAATAGATAATTGATATTCTATTGGTTGATATCCCTTAATTTTATGTTTTAATTCTAAGTATGGATTGGTCTAAAAAGTTGCACCAATACTTTGCAACTGATTGGTCTCACATGTGGTTGCCACACAATGGTAAACCAGACCAAATCAGAGTAGACCATGAAAAAATCATGAAATACACAGTCACTAATCTCGAGGGAAGCAATGAACCTGTAGCCTTCACCAATAACATTATTGGAAATTACTCGGTTGAGTCATTCTTGGGATCCTTTAATGCTCAAATATCTCCCTTTCCATATGATGTTGTAATATTTCAGATAGAAAATTTTTCACAAACAAATGCTTCCAAGTGTGTAGATGTAGTTGGTAAAGTTGTAAATAATTCACTATTTTGGACCCTTTATTTTGATGGTTCCAAGTCTAAAGATGGTGTAGGTGCAAAATGCATCTTAATCAACCCACAAGGAGAAAAAACCATGTTAGCCTGCAGGCTTGAATTTCAATGCACTAACAACACCACAGAATATGAAGCTCTAATTCAAGGGTTGTACAAAGCCATTGGCCTTAATGACAAGTATTTGCAAGTATATGGAGACTCGAAAATAGCTATTAAACAGGTAAGAAACACAATCCATTGTGTGTCTAGGAATCTCAAACATTATCAATCTTTAGCCCAGAATCTTACTTCCTATTTCATTGCTTTTAACATTTCTTCAATCCCCATATTACAAAATGTAAGTGTTGACTTACTTGCCAATGTAGCATCTAGACTTATACCTTTAGAAGAATTTAAACCAGATAGATTTTCAATAGAGTTAGTTTTCAGACCCTCCATTCCTGATAATGTAACAAATTGGAGAGTGTTTAATAATGATGTTGCTATAATCGATTTCCTAACATCATAAGGATCTTATGAGGAACAAATCATAGATGAACACGAGCACGACTTGCAAATCAACCATAAAAAAGATCAAAACCCAATTCCAAAATCTGTAGTCAAAATGGAAGATCTCTATGATTTGAAAGACAAATTTAAGAAGATTACCAACTCCAAGACTCAGAGTTCTACTCTGATATTTGAAGTGGTAAACCTAGGTACAATTGAAAAACCTCAAAATGTCAACCTAGGTCTTTGTTTATCACCCGAATAAAGGATATCATTCATCAAGTTGTTGAAAACATATAAGAGTGTCCTTGCCTGGGATTATTCAGATCTCAAGACCTATGATTCCTCTGTAATTCAACATACTATACCAATGACTTCTAATGAGAAACCAATTCAACAGAAGCTGAGAAAGATTCATCCAAACCTTGAAAGTCAAATCAAATCTGAATTGAACAAACTTCTAAAAGTGAAAATAATATTTCCTATTAGACACTCAAAATGGGTATCAGATATGGTTTTGATTATAAAAAATAATGGCGACATTAGTATTTGTATTGATTTTAGAAACCTGGATAGAGCTTCTCAAAAGGATAATTTTCCTTTGCCTACCATGGAACAAATATTGCAATCAGTTGCAGGTTCTGAGTTAATGTCTTTTCTAGATGGATTTTTAGGATACAATCAGATCCTTGTACATCCAGATGACAGGTTAGAGACAACATTCAGGGCCAAGTGGGAACATATGCTTATCAGAAGATGCCTTTTGGACTTATCAATGCAGGTGCTACAATCCAATGCACCATGGATATTGCTTTTAAAGGGCTAATTAATAAATCAGTTGTTATTTACCTAGATGACATCACAGTCTACTCTAGTAACAAAAACAATCATTTGAATGACCTAAGCATATCTTTGAAAGATGCAAGAAATATGGAATTTCTTTGAATCCCAGAAAGTTATACTTTGCTTTAGCATAAGGTAATCTTCTCGGGTTCATAGTGTCCAAGAAAGGGATTTATATTGATCCTGATAGAATCCAAGAAATTGAAAATATTCCTCTCCCACATAGCAAAAATACCATGCAATCATTCCTAGGCTAGATCAATTTTGTGAAAAGATTTGTTCCAGATTTCTCACAGATTGTTTTTCCCCTTCAATCAATGATAAGAAAAAATGCAGTCTTCAAATCGGGTAAAATGAAAGAGAGTCATTTGAGTTAATCAAAAAGGCTATCGTCAGTGATCCTTCTTTAATCACTCCAGACTTTCTCAAATCTTTTGTGTTGTACACTTTTTCATCTGATACATCATATGCAGCAACTTTAACACATCTAAACGATCAAAACATAAAAGCACCTATCTCTTTTTTCAATTCAAATTTACAAGGTGCTAATTAAACTACTCGGTTGTTGAGAAACAAGCTTTTGTTGTCTTTAAAACCTTGAAACATTTCAAACCTTTTCTCCTCAAAACTCATACAAAAATAATAGTACCTTACCCTGCAGTAAGGCAACTATTGATTCAAAGAGAAGTGGGGGAGAAAAGAGCCAATTGGGTCATTACACTTCAAAAATACGATGTAGAAATCCTACTAGCTAAATTGTTAGGGGCCAAGGTTTTTGCAGGATGTTAACTAGAGCCTCCCACTTATCAATAGAAGAATACCAAGGTAATGAAGTGAAAATATCATAGGTAAGCCTCAGTGATGCACAATCACAGTATGTTGATTTGAAGTTTTATTTGGAGAATGGATATGCTCATATGCATCTCAATTACAAAACAAAACATGCTTTAAGGTTAAAATCAAATTAGTATCAATTGGTTGATGATGTATTATTTAGAAAAAATTATGATTCAGTGTTATTAAGATGCCTTGAGAAACCTGAAGTTGAAAAGGTTATGCAGGAGTTACATGATGGACCAACTGGAGGTCATTTCGAAGGAAACACCACAGCCCATAAAATCCTACATGTAGGTTATTATTGGCCAACAATGTTCAAAGATGCACATGACCATGCAAGAAAATGCAAAACTTGTCAAACTGTAGCTAGAAGAGAAAAGAAACCAACATTCCCTTTGCAACCAGTCAATATCCAACAACAACCATTTGAACAATGGGGATTAGATATAATTGGTGATATTGTTCCTAACTCTTCCAAGAAGCACAAATACATCCTTACAACTACTGATTATTTCACGAAATGGGTAGAGGCTATCCCATTAAAGGTAGCTAATATAGAAATTATTATTGGTTTCATTGAACATTACATAATTACCAAGTTTGGCCCCCCCACAGCTTTAATGTTTGATAATGCATCTTATATTTCTGGAAATACTATGGTAGAATTTTCTTTTAAAAGAGGTTTCAAATTGAAGTATTTAGCCAACTATTATCCACAAGGTAATGGATTAGCCGAATCAACAAACAAAAACCTTATAAGAATCATCAAGAGGACTATTGACCAAAATCATAGGAATTGGCACAAAGCATTGACATTTTCTCTTTGGGCAGATAGAATAACACAGAAGGCCTCAATCGGTTCTTCTCCTTTTGCTTTAGTTTATGGGAAAGAAACAATTCTCCCCACAAACATAGCAATCCCATCTCTCACCCTAGTGCAGTTTATCAATCAAAATCCTTCCTCTTCTCTTCAAGCAAGACAATTTCAGATCCTTAAACTCGAAGAAGAAAGAGAAAAGGCTAAAGCTACCCATTCCCATCATCAGCAGTTAGTCAAAGCCTCTTTTGATACAACCTCTGCCATTCATAAAAAACTTGAAGTAGGTGATTTGGTTTTGAAATGGGACAAAGCACATAAGGGAAAAGGTAAGCATACCAAGTTCCAAAGACTATGGCTTGGACCATTCCAAATCATTGAGAAAATTGGTTAATCAACATTTTTGTTGTAGGACTTCTCAGGGAAAGTGGAAAATTCTTTAAAAAAAAACAAAAAACAAAAAACAAAACAAAAAACAAAAAAAACAAAACAAAAACAAAAACTTTTCCTAGAAGACAACCTCTTCTATTTGTGTATCTTATTGTCTTTAAGATTCTTAGGAAAATAAACGTTAATGTAGTATTTGATTTTGGCCTCTCAAAACAAAATCTCTGATAAGATTTTGATTTTTCACTTCTATAAGTAGGAAAAGTTAAAGAAATAATTAGAGCATCTGAGTATCAAAATGAACCTTATTTCTTTGAAAAAACTTGACCTTGCTAGAAACATTTGTTTAATGAACAAGCTCTTATCTTTATAAGGTATAGATGTCTTGTTACCAGTCAAAGAAAAGAATCTTTAATCGAGTAAGGACTTTCTACAGATGAGTATCTCAAAAACTCTATCATTATCATCCGAAACTCTTTAAAAGGGCCAGTGATTCACCCCATTGAATAAAAAAAATCTTTTTTCATAGTGTAATTCTAGAATATACAGAACTTAAAAGATAATAACTCTCATCGCGATCTTGTTTACCATGATCATAGGGGAATAATTAAACTGATATTACCAAACTGCATATCAAAACAGGGTAATTGCCAATGATCTAATCAATCAAAGGACAAGGGGTCTCATCAAGAGCTCTCTTGATCAGTTTAGTTACAACTGGTGAATGGCATTGTCATTATTGGGTTACCAAGCCTAGACAATGTCTTTTAAATTTCAAAAGAAAATTACATGAAAACAAAAGAAAGGTCCTAAGGAAAAAGAAAAAGCAAATGAATATCATTTTGAATTTTGAAAATTTCTTCGGATGGGACAATGAATCACTGTTGGTTAAAAGGTAACCCTATCTAGGCTATGAATTCTTGCTGGCAGTAGAGGCTCTACCTATGATAAATGCGAAAACCAAAAAACTAATCTATAGAAAGCACCTTCTATATCTTTTTAAAATCTTAGAATTGGCTGATGCAAACATCTGTTTTTTTTATCACTACAATAGTAAAGTAGTTGAATAGATATATTTAGTGAATGATTATGATTTCAAAGGAATGTTGTTTAGGTTATAACTCATGTAATTATTATCCCTGTAAATTTTCTTATTTTGAAAGTTTTTACATATTTCAAAAGATCAATAAGAGATAGCTGGTTCTCCCAAGTGAATCGCCAATTGTTGTACTATGTAACAACCCCCCCATTTATATGAATAATATTTGATATTTGACATATAAATGGGGACCCTTTTTAAATTTTTAGTCTTTGAAAAATAAATCCTAACTCTAAGAAATTGCCTTGAAAGCTCTTAGAAAACAACCCAAGTTTAGGATCTTTATCGTGAATCTCATTTCGCATTTTTCCCATGTGATAATTATAAACATCTTTAAGTAAATCCAGAATTGCGATATGCGATGAACACCCCCCCCCCCCTTACGATTTTCTAATCAGAAACGCCTTTGAGAACATGTGATTGCACTTCGCAGAGTCACAAATAAATAAGCCATGCCATTGTGTCATCCTTTAACAATTTATGAAATGCGATATTTTGATTTTCACATTTGCATTTCTCATTATATGCAGGCAACATTATATTACAACGATTAAAAGTTGCGATGCGTGGATAAAGCACCAAGCATGGGAAGTTATTGTGTTTTAATGCGATATTGCGATTTTCGCATTTGCATTTCGCATTATATGTAGGCAACGTTATATTACAACGATTAAAAGTTGTGATGCGCGAATAAAGCACCAAGCATGGGAAGTTATTGTGTATTAATATAATAATGAACATTTTGACAGGGTAATTAATGTTTAGCAACCTAAGGAGAAGTAATGATGTCTCAAGTTATGGCTAGGTTACGCTAAATATCTCGTTCAAAATCCTCCCACGATTCAAAGTCATTTCAGAGATCTTTCAACCTTAATCGCCCTATATCGTTTGCGCTGATATATCTCTTCCATTTTAGGCAGGCTTCAAAAAACATGTCATTGCAGAAGGTGTTGATGCAAAAGCAGAAAAAGCAAAGCATTAGAGTCTGAGCTATCATAAATGTCTCCTATATTCTCTGATACAGTCTACGGCACCAATGGGGGAGCGACAGCATGGGAAGCCATATACAACAGGCTTGAGGATAAGCGTCCCAAATTTATTATAGTAAAGGAAACGATTGATTCAATAAAACCTTCGAGAGTCCAATTTAAAGATGTTTCCTGTTCTTTCCTTCACAGAATAGGAGTGAGAGCGAAGATCCTACCCTATACCGATATGCTTAGGTGGGTGGTGGAAAATCTCACTATTGAAGACAACCAATTCAGGAACTCGAGAATGGAGCTCATGGGGTCATTCAAAGCTAAAGACCTAAAGAAAATGTAACATATACGTGACCCTCAGGACATATATGACAATTCATACCTAGCAAACTTTGCAAAGAAAAACGAAGAACCTTTCAAGATGATCCAAGGTTGGAGGGTACTGGAGAATAAGTTCAAATTTGACAAAACGGGTACGTATCCTGTAGCCTCCTTAGAAAACCCCTACAACTATGCAACTGCTATGTTATGTAGGCTATATGGATTACCTAACAATGCTAATTTTTCCATATAATGGATTCCTTTGATTGATGCCTGTGTCAATTCCTACATTATGAATTGGGGCACTATCCTATCTGATAACCTAGCCACTGCCATCACCGAGTATCGTCAGAAGAGATCCTCCTCTGCAGAGAACCTTCCTCCATTCTATATTAGTGCCTACATCATGGATGCCATCTGTTTCTACATAAAATTTCCAATCATGGGCTGGAAATGGACCTTGCAGGACCCCTACCCTATCCATATCATCCATAAACAGATTTGGGAATCCCATTATATACCCCATTTTTATAAAATATGCCATGCTATTATTTTTCCATTACATCAATTAATTTTTAATAAGAAAGCTCCCAGGTTTTCCAAAGAAGTCTCTACAAACCTTCTCGTAGTGGGAAAGTATTTTGTTGAATAATGTTTACATACATCAGGTTTTTTGGCAATACAGTGGATATGCATGTCCTCCCTTTGTATGTCTCTGATAAATTATTAGCAAGAGAAATAGCCCACCAGACTGTGGGAAAAGGCTTGACCAAGACCCTAAAAGAGAAAAAAATGTCATTATGGCCATATTTTCCTATTTGGTGGGGTTCCTTTTCATTAGCAAATTTTAACCATGCAACCGAGTTAGTAAGCCTAGAAAGCCTCAGGCTCCATACTTTTCTGAAAAGGCAATTTGATCCAAACAAAATAGCACATAAAATTACTATTGTAGTAAATATCAAGCCTTTTGACCATGAGGCTAATAATTCTGAAGACCTTTTACAGTCAGCTGAATCCTTCGAACAAGTGTTCGAGTGGGCAAAGGAAAATCTGAGTCTTGAATATTTTGAAAGCTTTCAGGAGTTTAGAAACAAAAGGCTCGAAATAATTCGATGAATTTGTTAAAAATCAAGGACAAGCCTACACCCAGTGTGGTTGTCAATAGCGAGGGACCTAATTCTCACATAGAGTCACAAGTGGATACAAGGAAAGCATTGGATATAGGGAGGGCCCAAGACACTGAGAATACAGTGAAATCTAGCAGAAGGTCAGCGGAAAAGTAGGGTATGAGCGACTCGACTAAAGATACCAGTTCTGATATTAAAAGCAGTAGTTTGGCATAGGAGTGGGATCAATTCAATAAAAAACTACAAGACACTCCTAAGACAATAGATGTTTAGGAAAACATAGAATATCACACTCCTCTACATACCCAGAAAATTACAAAGTATGAGCCGATGGATAAGCAAGGGACAACTTCGCAGCAGACAAAAATCATTCCTGCTTTGCCCACATCAAAAATTTCCCTTAAGGTGACTGAAATTCCTCCTTTAGATGTGTTCCACAGCCCACTTCACAAGGCTATAGTAAGGAGACAAAGGAAAAGAAGAAGGATAAAGACACCCAAGATCCCACCTAGGAACAAGTTTATGGACATAGTCTGGAAGGATATTCCTTCCAATCCAGCTGAAAACTTGACCAGACTGTCGCAGTTTAAGGGGGCATATGCAACTTCTACCATGGATAAAGCTACAGAGATATCTATTTTGTTAAGGGAAAAGGATGAGAAGATAACACAAATCGAGCAACGGCTACAAGTGGAAAAAGCAAATGTGAACCAGCAAGCTACTGAACAAATCACTCAATTGTAACAGAATATGGAAGTGTTAAAAATAAGCCATGAAGCAAACATTTTTGCAAAGAATGTGCAAGGTCAAGAATTGCAAGAGGCCATGGAAAAATATGAATATGTCCCTACTGTCGAGGAATTCATCAAAGAGGCACTAGAGCTAAATACCCTCCTACTAAAATGGCAAGAACAATTTTTCCAAAAGATGTCACATATCGCTCCTTATCTGATCACTAGTGACCAGCTAACAGATAAGGTGATTGACCAAAGAACTGAATTTACTGATCTAAACAAAAGAATCTCATAATTCATCGAGTGGCAAGAAACAGAAGAGGGAAGGAGGGCTAATCTTCCTGAGATCGAGGAGACACATAAGGACATTCTATTCACGGATTGGGATGCGAGGATAAAACAAGCTGAATTAGCAGTGGAAAGAGCATTCGGGGTGTCGAAGAACATAGTAAAAGAGGTAAATTACACTTTGTATGCCACCAACCTGGTGAAAGAAGGCAACCTAAAAATATTTCCCAATTTAAATGACTTGCATAAAAGCTGGAAGGATATAGCGGAAATTCAAAGGGAAGCGATCGCAAAGTTAATAAAGATTGATTGGGAAGCGTATTGGCAATACCTTTTCAAGCCACACAGCGAAATCCTGACCCTTAACTTCTCACTCCATTCCACTCACCGATGCTGCCACCTCTCAGATGCTATTTTTGTAGGACAAGTCAGAACATAGTTTGGGGCACCTCCTCAAGTCAAAAAGATGGTTGATATATGCGATTTACAAAAGAAGCTGGTAGACAACAAGTCATCATCATAACCTCTGTTCATCAAGTCACTTTTATTTTTAGAGTTAGTTAACTAGTTAGTAGGAAGGTTGTTTGAAACCTTCTCAAAATTTTGTATAATCTATTTTTCAACATTAGATAGAATAGTATTTATACCCTTCTCATGCATTTAGAGAAGGGTCTAGAATTTTATCAAAAACATTTGCAAAGAATGCACTTCCATAATTTTGTGAATGCTTTGGTGAAATTATGGAACAATGATCATTTCTTTTAAATACCAGACTACTTTCCTTTGTTGATGCACTATTGTATACTTGGAAGATAATTTGATATGAAGAAAGGTGTTGATCTATGTCATTAGTCAAATGAGCATAACTTCACACATATTGATCCAGGAGGATTCTATTGATTCATTGCACAGGTGTTCAAGCGTCATCGTTAATATTCAGTGTTGTCGTCAATTTAGTCCAGCTTCGACAGTATTGGTTATGGATCAAGTTGTTCAGGTAATGTTTATGGTTTTCATGGTGTTCAGTTGATATGAGTTTGTACTTGGCTATCAACTTATGTTCATCGACAGTTCCACCAGGATTGGACGACAACATGTGCCTTGTCATTCGCCTCACAGGATTTGGGTTGTCATTCGTCTTTATAGGTTTTGATGTCGACATGGGTGTTGTCTGTGCCAAAGGTTCGATATGGTTCGTTGTCAGGTTGTCGTTGCAACTATGGATTGTGTCAAAGATATGCAATGGTATCGTCACATTGTGACAATCCATTGTACATGGGCTTTTAAAAAAATCATAAAACCTTAAGCCTAAGACTCAACCTAAATCTAAGCATCATGTATTAAACAACATTACAATTTCAAACCTATGCGTAAGTCCTAAAACCCTAACCATCGCATTACAAAATATATTAAAATATGTATTAAAAAACCTAATTCCTAAACCTAAAGTCCTAACCTAAAGCTCTCGGCCTAATGTTAAATATTGAAATACAATACAAAATTTAATACACAGTCCCTAACTGCAACCACAGTGGGACTGTTAACATGTGAACGAATCGGAGGTCAGAGAAAACCATAGTTACCTAAACCATCAACTGGAAACTGCGTCGGGACCATCAGAGGACTGTTAACATGTGAACGGGTTGGAAATACCATAGGTCTTAAACGCAACCATGTCAGAGGTTAGTTGTCAAATGTAACTATTGGGCAATTGTCACATGCGGATAGCTAGCGAAACCGTCATCAGAACTGTCGGGGATAAGCCACCAGGTGGCGGTCAAGCAGTCGACCACTCGGTGTTCACATGATAGTCATTAACCCTCCACTCATTTAGTTGACCGCCTACGGTTAAATTTTAATTTAATGTTTATTTATGGGTTTTATATGGTTGTGGCTATTAAAAACTAATCTGATGGTCATTAAACCTAGCCTAGGTGTCATGGAACCACAACACCGAGTTCCAAAACTCATCCTAAGGCAACCAAATTCACCCTAAATTCAGCCAAAGTGGTTTCATGTACCTGCAGGCCTTTAAAAGGCAAATTTCCTTCATTGATCAAGAGGAGAGTGGTTTTGATTCTTGTTTACAGATTCTGGAGGTCATAGTCAATTTTGTTTTCAGTGTTACGGGAGGATCCGGAGTTGGAATTGGAATTCGTAAGAGGCGTTGGAAAGCTGGTTCAGAGGAATATCTAATGACGGTGATCAGAAGTGCCTGTGTGCACATTCAGACTGATCAAATCTCTGTGTAATAAACTCCTTTTTTTCATTACTAATAAAAATGGTCGCCCATCTTGAAAGCGAACCCGAAGACATAGTCCATCAGGGACGAACTCCGTCATCAATCTCATTGTCTGGTATCGCTGTGTTTTACTATTTTCGCTTCTGTTATGCATATTTATTATGTTTAATCAGCTATCGTAAAGTCTTCTTCTCAAGCAGTTTTCCTTGATTTCCACAATTTCAGCTAACATTCAAATCAGTAATGGCTAATCAGCGCCATTCCTCTCCACTTTAAATCTTTTGGACCACAAAAAT
Organism: Pinus taeda; assembly: GCA_000404065.3. Lineage (NCBI taxonomy): Eukaryota > Viridiplantae > Streptophyta > Pinopsida > Pinales > Pinaceae > Pinus > Pinus taeda. The sequence continues at coordinate 44,535 of APFE030108828.1, read as the reverse complement.
TTCACTAAACAAATAGTCGATGAGGGTAGAACACCCTCTCTTTCCACCTTGACCTAACGATGTACCAATACATTCGATCAATCACCTACAAGTGATGACCCTGATGATGTTGGCCATGGTACCTTTTGAGTCGGTGACCTATTTCATCCATCTGCAGTATACACAACTTGCAACGATGGGTAAACAAATTGTTATGAACACGGAAATTGAATTCTTTCCACAAAGAACCATGAGTTAGTGATTCATAATCTTTGAAAACTGTCTCTACTAGATGTTGTTTAATACCATCAACATGTATAAACAATCTATTTTGCAGAATGACAGAGACAATCAAAGATACTCTTGACATCAAATCAGCTACTTGATTAAACATACTTTCCTGCTTCCTGTTTACTAAGTGAACTTGCTGCAATGAACCTATCCAACTGTAAGGTGAAATGTTCTGCAACTTAGTTTGATTTTGAAAGTATTGATTTAGTTGTTGATTTGTTTGATTCACTTTGTCCTTATTCAATGATGCTTCCATTGATTAGAACTTTCCTCTTATGCATAAGTTCCCATTAGACACTTTGACACTACTTTAGAAAAGTCTTGGATATGAAAACAAATAAATTTCCTCTCCACTCGAAAAGAGGTTTCCAAACTGTTCAAGACATGACATGGCGATATAATACAAGAGAAATTGAGCACTGAATTTCCCCAATACTGACCTGTATCCCTGCAAATGTTAAGTTCCAAACTTAAGCTGAATTGATTCATTGTGTCATTAGGAAGAGGAGATTTAGGCACAAACTGTAATTCATGTTGTAATCCCTAGTTATGAATAAGCTGTTTGGTTTTACATAGAACTGGAATTGTTTCTATCTCTTTAAACAAACCATATTTAAGTTGAGTTTCATAACTTAAACAAGAATCATGTTGATTGTTATGTTGATCCTTTACACACATGATTACAAACCGCTTGTTTGAACTTATTAATTGCTTCATCTAATTAACATTAACTAAATCCAAGTGATTTTTGTTTTGATGTGCCCTGACAATAAATTCAACCCCATCTTTGTTAAGGTGATATGTATGTTCTCTCATGTAAAATACTGCATCACGATCATAAGGATAAGGACTTCCTAAGACAACTCCACATATTTCTACTAGAACCACAAATTCCACTTCATCAATGTAATTCACTGTTATGGAAAATCTTAATTGACATTGTTTGGTGACTTTTATTTGAGTTGATTTATTTAGCCATCCTAATGGGTAAGGTCTTGGATGATTCCGTGTTTCCAAACCCAAAATTTTAACAAAATATTCAGAGATTAAATTCACCTGTGATCCACTGTCAAACATTGTATCTATCTTTGTATGCTTAGAAGTTATCCTTATGTTAAACAATTCAACCCTTTTATCCCCATGTGAAGGATTTATGTTTGATGAAGATGCAATATTTTTCGAACTTTAACCATTATCAGAAGTTTTACCTCTCGTAATCATGGCGGTTATCCTCCTGTCATCACCTGAATCTAAACCTAAATCTTGTTGGACTGCTGCAATTGCCTTATTTTCATCCTTCTCCTTAAGGAACTTTTTGGGCTTAAGTTTTGGATGAAGTTTCCAACACTTAGATTCATCATGATTGATTCTCTAGCAATGAGAACAAGTAGGTCTTTCCTTCTGAGCTTTCATTGATTTCTTTCTCTTCGAATTGTTCTTCCCCTTACTGTCACTAGAATCTTTGGTCTCGAACTCTTTGGATGATTGCAATTAATACTTGAATGGTCTACCACCTTATTCAATATGTATGGCCTAAACACACACCTCATGAAAATCATCAGGATTAAATATCAATAATGTATGCTGCAAATATGAATGTAAACTACCAATGTATTTTAACCAATTTTCACGTGTATCCAATGAAATACTAAGTGCCAATGCTTTTTTTCTAAATTCCTGAGTAAACTCCTGAACACTTTGCCCTTTACATTGCCTCATATGCCGCCAATCAATAACAGCTTGTTGCATGTATCCTAAAGGATAGAATTGTTTCCTAAGAGCTTTTAAAAACTTAGACCATGAAGAGATGACTTTTCCTTTACGCTTTACATCTAGCTGAGTTTTGCTTTCCCACCAGATTAAAGTTGTTCCCCCCATTCTAAGTGTAGCTAACTGGATTTTAGTTTTATCGCTATAAATGTTCTGAATGTGACAATACACTTCTAACTGCTTAATCCAATTGTCTAGCTTTTAAGGATTCATTTCGTCATCATAAACAGGTAACTCAAATTTCACATCAAGTTTCAAAAGAGATTTTTTCTTAGGTTTCTTTTCCGTTTCAGATTCTGTACTGGAAGAAGAAGAAGAATAAGAGGATGATGGAGATGATGGAGGTGAAGGAGGTTTGTCAGTCTTCCCTTTACCCTTTTCTTTCTTTGATGCCTTTGAAGAAGAAGTTGCATCTCTTGCCTTCTTGTCTTCATACAATTCTCCCAACATCTATTGCATAGTCAATAATGCTTATTGAAATTTTTCTTCACTCATCTTAGTTTCAGTGTTTTCACTTGCATCAGATCTTGACATGGTCGTTTTATGATCGACTCATCACTTTCTAATCTCTGGATCGATCTGCTCAATGATTCCTTCTCCTCGTTGCGACTTTGACCTGGTAAACATTCAATGGAAAATTATACAAACGCAACCTGTTTTGATACCAAATTATATGATCCGAAATGATCATTCATTAAAATTGATGTAGAATTGATTAGCCGTTATTGATTTGAATGTTAGCTGAAAGTGCAAAAATCGAGGAAAACTACTTGAGAAGAAGACTTTAGATAGCTTATTAAACATAATAAAGATGCATAACAAAAGAAAAACAGTAAAAACACAGCAACACCAGACAGCGAGATTGATGATGGAGTTCGTCCCTGATGGACTACATCCCCGGGTCCGCTTCCAAGATGGGCGACCATTTTTATTAGGAATGAAAAGAAGGAGTTGATTACATAGGTATTTGATCAGTATGAATGTGCATGCATGCACTTTTGATCACAATCATCAAATATCCCTCTGAACTAGCTTTCCAGTGCCTCTTACGGATTCCAATTCCAACTCCGGATGATCCCGTAACACTGAAAACAAAACTGCCTATGACCTCCAGAATCTGCAAATAAGAATCAAAACCACTCTCCTCTTGATCAATGAAGGAAATCCACCTTTTAAAGGCCTACAGGTACATGAAAACCACTTTGGCTGAATTCAAGGTGAATTTGGTTGCCTCAGGATGAGTTTTGGAACTTGGTCTTGTGGTTCCATGACACCTAGACTAGTTTTAATGACCATCGAATTAGTTTTTAACAACCAAAACCATATAAAACCCATAAATAAACATTACATTAACATTTAATGCGCGCCGTCAGCTAACTAGGTGAAGGGCTAACGGCTTTCATGTGAACACCAAGCAGTCGACTGCCTAACCGCCACTTGGGGCTTATTCCCGGTGGTTCCAATGACGGTTTCACTAATTGTCTGCATGTGACATCTGCCCAATGGTTACATCCAACATCTAACCTCCAACACAGTTGCGGTCAATACTTGTGGTCTTTCCAACCCGTTCACATGTTAACAGTACTCTAATGGTCCCGACACGGTTTCCAGCTGACGGTTTAGGTAACTACAGTTTGCTCTAACCTCTGGCTCGTTCACATGTTAACCGTCCCACTGCAATAGTGGTTAGGGACTAGTATTACATTTTTTAATGTATTTCAATATTTAACATTAGGCTGAAAGCTCTAAGTTAGGACTTTAAGTTTAGGAATTAGGTTTTTTAATACATATTTTAAATATATTTCGTAATGCAATGGTTAGGGTTTTAGGACTTAGGCATAGGTTTGAAATTTTAATGTTGTTTAATACATGATGCTTAGATTTAGGGTTAGGTTGAGTCTTAGGCTTAAGGTTTTATGATTTTTTTTAAAAGCCCATGTACAACGGATTTTCACAATGTGATGATACCATTGCATATCGTTGACACAATCCACAGTTGTGATGACAACCTAACGGCGAACCATATCGAACCTTTGCCATGGACGACACCCATGTCGACATCAAAACCTAGAAGATGAATGACAACCCAAATCCTGCGATGCGAATGACAAGACACATGTCGTCGTCCAATCCTGACAGAACTATCGATGAACATAAGTCGACAGCCAGGTACAACCCCATATCAACTGAATGCCATGAAAACCATAAACATTACCTGAACAACCTGATCCAAAACTAATACTGTCAAAGCTGGACTAAATTGACAACGACACTTAAACACTTGTGCAATGAATCAACGAAATCCTCCTGGATCACATATGGTACTTCTATCTTGTATGATTAGTTATGTTTCTATTTAATTAGTCATAACACTTCATTTTCATTAATTATATATGAGATTGTTCTTTCTGTTAAGCATTAATTGCACTATTGTATGATGCCTAGCTGAAATTGTTTATTTTCATATATAATCATCAGATATATGCGATATAGTTTATACATTTCTTTGACTAACTATTTAGTCAAAGAAATTATCTTTACACGTTATCACCTTTGTTTAATGTGTGATTGATCTGTATTATCACAAGTCAAATAGATATCTTTTTAGATCTCATATCACACAGAAATACCCAGTTTATATTAGATTAAGTTAGCTAGAGATTCGCATGATAGAATAAACCATTTAGCTATCACTATCCTTACTGTAATCACTCAAAAATCCCTCATTCTCATTTTAAAACCCACCTTGGGAAATTGGTCCCATTATCCCCAGTTGGAGCCACCACTTCAAATGGAAAAGGAGTTGTCTTAAGGTTCGAACCGGGTGGTTATCCCCCATGTTGGAGAAGCAGAAATATGAGGCTTCAATAGCTATGCAGATCTGTAATGTAATGGAATGCTATAATCTCACTGCATAAGAGGATAAAGGTCCTTGTAGCATTGAAATTAAAGAGTCAGAAGTTCATCACAAAGTAAATGGACCTGAGATAGAAATGCTTGATATAATGAAGCCATTGAAAACGAGGAAGGTGAATATAGGGTCAGATGCTTAACCAAAGTACGCAACAATAGGAAATTACTAGGATGAAGACACTATCAGCAAGATAAAAGATCTCTTACATGAATACCAGGAATTGTTTCCCACTAAATTTTAAGACATGAAAGGCATCATAGGGGTTTTGTGAGTTATAAGGATTCCTCTAAAGCCTGATGTGAAGCATGCTAAGAACAGGCCTTATATATTGAATCCAAAGTATAAGGAAAAGGTAAAAGAAGAATTGGACAAGATGTTAACAGCAGGGATAATTGAACCTATCAAAGAGTCTGAATGGGTAAGTCCCATGGTAGTTCTAGAGAAGAAGGTGAAAGGGGAAATTAGAATCTGTGTGGATGTAAGGAAGTTGAATGATGCATCCCTGCATGACCCTTTTCCTACACCATTTACAAATAAAGTGTTGGATAATGTAGAAGGAAAAGAGGCTTGCTCTTTTAAAAATGGCTTCTCAGTGTATCATCAGATCATAATTGCACCAGAAGACAGACATAAGACAATGCTTTCCACATAATGGGGCTCCTATCAGTATATAGTGATGCCTTTTGGGTTGAATAATGAACCTGCTATTTTTTCTAGAGTTGTAATTGTAGCTTTCAAGGAGTACATACACAAATTTCTAGAAGATTTCAATAAGATTTTGGAGAATGCATTGACCAAGGTGTGCAACGTGAACAAAGATGACTGGGATTTGAGGATTCCAACGTTATTTTCGGCATATAGAACTACACAAAATAAATTGACTAGGAATACACCTTTCAAGTTGGTATATGGATAAGAAGAAATTATGCCTATGGAAATACATTGTGCCAAGCCTGAGAATTGTAGTTGTCATAGATATGGCAAGCCCCGACATGATGAATGAAAGAATGTCATAGATACTAGCTTTAGAAGAAGATAGATTCATAGCAGGATTCCATCAGCAGGTGCAGAAAGCAAGGGAGAAAGCCTAGCACGACAGGAATATCAAGAAGAAGATATTTCGGGAAGGGGATCTTGTATTATTATATGATAGTAAGTTCACAAAGTTCCCAGGGAAATTCAAAACACATTGGTTGGGGCCATATATCATCAAGAACATTTCATATGGTGGTGTTGGTTAGCTCGCGAAGTTGAGTGGTCAGATCATTCTAGGGCAAATGAATGGTATTAGATTTAAGATATATAGGGATGACTATGTCTCTAGAGCTTCGCACTGAAAAATGAAGGGAATGAAGTCTTAGTGCCACTTGAAATTGAAAGTGGGCACAAGACTATAAACTACTCTACAAGAAGGGAATTCTTCAAAGGAAGACTATTGCGCGATACTTAGAATTATGACAAATTCTAAGGGAGTTGCGACGAAGAAGAGGTGACTACACCAAAGGGAAAATCTAACGAAGTTAGCCGGAAATATGACTGTTGGAAGGAAAAAGGGCACCGTTAAAAGGAAACTACCATTGAGCGGCACTGGAGAAAAGCATTTATGAAGCACAGCTGGATGTATCTAGCTTGTACATACATTAATGAGACAAATATAATCCAATCATGAACCTGGGAATTCAAAAAAATTATAAAAACCGCATCCCACGCCACATTTTACACTTTGCTACCTAGATAGATCAAAAATTGTGCCTAAGTGTAGAAGAGTTATTGCATGTATGAGAGGAGCTGGGAAGAGTTGGTTAGGATATTTACAAAGAAAGGGCTAGCTGGTATCATGGAGTCACGAGTAGGAAAGATTGCAGGGACGAATGTACCCATGTCCCTGGTGCGCTTAAGGTTGCCAAGAAAGGTGCATGTAGAGCTGCAAGCACAACCACAAGCACGGGCACAACCCCAATCGCAACCATAGAAGATGAAGGAGAAGAGTCCAACTGAGGTATCTAAAGAAGAATTGAGAACATCACTGTGGAGGAAGATGCAGAAGGAAGTGTGAATGAAGAACATGGAGGATAAAGGAAAAAATCCCTTGCATCAAGGAAAGAATCCAGTGCAGGAAAAGGGACCTCAGCAGGTCCACAACAATGAGGAAGAAGGCAAGTTTCAGCGGAAGGAGATAGAGGATGTGGAGATCCCCTTTGTGCTCCATCATACATGCCACTGGGAAATTCATGCACAAAGCCGATTATGGATTCAGAGGAAGGGAAATTTGCCACCTATACTCCATTATTTCCATAAGAGGTGCCTTTTGAAGGAGAAGTGTGGGGGAAGATTCCCCATCTCAAGATGGAAGATTAGGATTTTAGTGACTAGAGTAAGTGCCCTCAATTCAAACCGAGTAGGTACTTGAAGCAGGTTTGGTACCCAAAAAGCAGAGTAATAAGGTTGGAACTACAACAATGGGTTGTGGGAGTGCAGAGAGCAGGGCTTTTGAAAATGTTGAATGTGCCACACTTTGGTCGAAGCCCATTCAGTACAATATGTGTGCGGTATCTCGTCGCATTGGTACATGATGGTTGCATTTGGCTAGGGAAAAGTATCTTGATTAATGAGATGTTAATCAAGGGAATCATGGCATTACCTCATCAGGTAAAAGACCCAGTGGAATAATTTGTGGGTAAGAAAAAAGACAAGGAAATGGAACAACTGATGAAGGACATATTCAGCTTAGTGAAGAAGTCACGGGGATATGACATCAACTCTATTGATGATCAAGGAGTGCATTTCTCCATGCACATCTTGGTAGGAAAGATAATGAGGAAATGCAAGGCGAATGATGTGCCTATAGCGGTAGTATCTTTGGTTGCACAGGGGTCCAGTTCAACTGGGTTGTCTATCTATGCAGGTAATTTTCGACAGATTATTAGGAAGCATAGGAAGAGGGAAAGACATTCCATTATGCATGGTCGATAATTCTCATCGCGTTAATTGCATGGAAAGAATGAGAAGAATCGCAGTTTCCATCTATTAAGGTGGATGTTTGTGAGGAAATGAGGTATGCCTGCCTCTAGTTTACAAAGGAGCTGATGTGCACAATAGAAAATAAGATCTTCTTTGTAGTGATGGTAATGGATCTGCATATGGTGGTGAATCAATATCCCAAACTGTCACCAAGCTTGTATAAATAGTACTGGCATATCACAGAATTCAAAGCAGACTTTCATAGAGCATATGTGAAAGCAATGAAGGACATAATGAAGACATTCCATCCATTTCCATAGCTAGTAACAGAAGATGATCTCCTCGTGGTAGCGCAGGATTAGCGGGAGGAATGGATGACTCCACCCACAGGAGCAGTTGGAACAGGGAAGGTACCACACAATGTGCAGGTACGAGTAGAAAAGATGTTGATGAAGAAACAGAAGAAACCGGGCGAGGGAAGGAACATGAAAAACACCTCAGCAATGCGAGGGTATCAGAAGAATCACCCTTTATGGTGAAAATGTGGCCAAAAACTAAGAAGAAGGTGAATAAGGGTAAGGGATTTGTGTCGCTCGTCCTCACTAATGGGAACATCGATGAGGTAGCAGAATATCCAGGAGATCAACATGGAAACCTGGGATAAGATTGATGATCGCTAGAAATAAATATTGGATGAGGTGCATCCGAAGTAACCACCTTTGTGCAAAGTTCTTATGCATCCAAAGTTATAAGATCAATATAAATTAGAAGTAACTACATGGTGCCACTGCATGGATAAGCCTTTGGCTACAAAAACCTGGTTCTGCAACCTCCCATAATTTCTTCAGGTGAGATTGCGATCTACTTGCAGGTCATTGCCAAAAGGGCCAGTAGTTGAGGGTTTTTTTGGTGCACAGCACACTTTAAACCTAGGTCAATCCCCCTTAAACAAACACCTAAAACAACATCTAGGGTAAATATTGGATGGGATGTTGTATGATACACTCCATCTTCCTCCTCCTCCTCTAACCAGAGGGGTAAGTCATGCTCAATGGATGGTTGAGAATGGGGGGTACAATACCAACTATTTGGGAAAATGCCCATTCTTAATGGTTATGTTCTCGGCCCTACAACTTATGTAAGCATCAGCAGTGGCTAGCCATGGTATTCCCAAGATGAGAGGATAACCATTGAATTTAGTTTTGGGCTAGAGAACCAAGAAGTCAATAGGATACACCTAGGAGTCAATAGAGACCTTTACATCCTCAAAAACTCCCTTGGGAGCCACTGTAGATCTATCTGCAAGTTGCAGCATTGTAGTGGTATTTCTTAAGGATCCTTGGAGGTTTAGTTTCAGCATGGTTTCTTTATTCATCACATTGAACGCAGCCCCAAGATCAATCAAGGTGTGGCGGATATTGATGCCATCGAAGTTCACATCAACCATAAGACTTCCAAGGTCAAGATATTTTGGACAAATCACTCTTCCGAACATCAAATCAGATAATTTTCCAATAACATTGATGGTGGGGGTTGTCTCTTTTTCACCTCCCTGGTTGTTTTAAACATTTCTATTTGATAGGCTTATTGTAGATGGGAACATCCTTAATAGCTTGGAGGAGGGGTATTTTAACACAGAGATTCTTCAATTCTCCCAGAAGTTCAGTTTCTTCTAGGGTGTGTTGGTTAGAATGGATCAATCTCTTAGGAAAATGAGGTGGATTTACTTGAGGGCTACTCTCTTCCTTTTCCTCTTCAAGCTCCTTAGGTGGAGATGGAGGTTTGTTATCTGGGAGTACTCTTCTTGACCTGAGGTTGATTTCTTAAATCTCCACATAATAGGTAGGGTAATATGTCTCTCCACTGTAGACCTGTTGTGCCTGCTTGTTTTTTGGGTTTGGATTTGGTTGAGCAAGCATCTAAGGTTGCTTGGGTGGAGAAGGATGAGTGAGCTATGGTTGAGATGGAGGTGGAGGCAGTAAAGCAAGTGTTTCGCTGAGTTGAGGCCTACACCCTTGTGATGGGTTATTCCACTAAGGATGTGGAGAAGTATATGGCTAAAATGGCATATTGATAGGTTGGGGAGGATATTGAAGTGCATAAGGCCAAGAAAGAGGTGTGGACCATGATGGATGGGTGGAAGAGTACCAAGGTGGCAAGGGCGTATTTTGGTTAGGATGGTAATAAGAATAGGATTCCCCTTGAAAGCCTTGTTGGTATGGCTTAGTTCCTTGAGGCTTCCTTTGATTGATAAAGCAGAGTTTCTCAGCCCCACCTTCTGCCCCTTGGTATGTGTCTTTCAATCCAAGCAAAGGGAACTTATCTATGGCATGGCTTTTCTCACAGACTGAGCATACCTCTATGAAATCTAATGGACATTCATTTATTGGGTGCCTTCTAGTGCATTTAGGCAAAAAAATGGTGCCCTCTCTGCTTCCTCTTGTCTCCTTTTGATTTGCATGGTATCCATTTGCAAAGAAAAGGTATGCATCATTTCTCTTTTAAAGTCCTCCAACATGTTTCTAATATCATTCTTGATGGATGTTGTGGAGGGAGAGGAACTGACCAAAGATTGACTAGCCCTATCCATCTTCCCAGCAACCCTATAATGGATTTTGAGCATTGTTTTGATGTCCTCATATGATAATTGATAGTTTTCTCCCCCAGAAAGCATGTTGAGGCTTTCTAGCATGTCCTCCTTGATGCCTCGGAGAAGAACTAACTTGAGTGATTCAGGATCGAGGGTGCATTTGGCCCTCCCATAACTGAGTTGTAATCTTTCCTCATAGTCCTTTAAGGACTCATTAGGTCCAAGACTCATTCTAAAGATTTCTTGTACGATTTCTTTGGACCTACAGTTGTCCCTGTACTTTTTGTTAAAGGCTTGTTGCATTTGATCCCAAGTAGTGATGATATCCCCAGGTAGACCCATAAACCAGCGCAAGGTTGCATCCTTAAGGATAGATGGGAATAACTTTAGCTTCTGGTTATTAGAGGTATAATCATAGGTCCTACAGAAAAAAACAATCTCAAACATAAAAGTATCAGGGTCCTCAGAGGTTAAGCCATGGAAGTGAGGAAGGGAAGTAGGGCTTCCATTATTCATTTTGGAATCTTCATTAGTTTCTATGATAGGGAAAACCTCCTCATTCCTATTTTTAACCATGGTTTGGGTAGGTGAAACGGGTTCTTCTTCTTCCCCAATAAGTTCTTTGAAAAGCTCAGGTTGTTCACCTAAGGGGTCTTCTAACTCCCCTGTAGTCAGAGAGGGAAGTTGATAGTCACTACAAAAGAGTGAAGGTTGACTGTTTGATGGTGTGGAGGTGTTTGGTAAGAATTTTCCTTGAGTATCTCTACTCCTAAAAGGAATGAAAGAAAATTTTTCTTTTATATGATTTTTTCAAAACTGAATGCAAAACAGAAATAAATGCTTAAGAATAAATAACATACCTAGACACCTCCCCAACAACGATGCCAAAAAATGATGAGCCCTGGTATTGGAAAAAGAGTGTTGCAACTCCCATAGGCTCCTCAACTCTATTTATCAACCCAAGTTTCGTACAAACTTCGAGGTGACAATGTTGCATACACATTAGATGCAATTCTACTCATGCCACCCTCAACTCGATCATTTGATCATTAGGGTTCCAATACCATTCTTCTACTGAATTAGGGGGGATTAACTATTGAAACCGCAATTCAAAAGCTAGCCCTAGTGTAGTAAAATTAAATTCTTCTCAATTCCAACTTGTAAAAGCTACCTACTCATACATGCTACTGAATCAATTCATGAAAAAACACAAGATTTATGCTACCTATAGAAAGGAAACTACACTAATTGAAATAAATCATCTAGCTATCAAAGTCACTTGAAAACAGAAGATTATTCTACTAACTAACAACTCAATAATTCATGCATCATTTATCTAATTCACACTTGCAGATTAAGTAATGTCCTAATTACCAAATTTGTGATGAAGAAACTAATGTTGTTTTCTCTTGTAGTGAAGGAAAATAAATGGAGGAATGTCCTAGGTGGTACCTATGATCATGGAGTCCAAGTTGGGGGGTCAACCTACTCCTAAGCTAAGCTAAACTGGCATTGTAGGTCAAAACAAGGGCAAAACGGGCTGCTACAAGCATGTTACAAAAAGCTGCTACAGGATTTCGGTATTGCTACTAGAAGTTTTCCGAGAGCATTTGGAGGGTAAGGGTGATGGGATAAAGTGATGGAAATATGGATGAAGGTTTTGGGGGGTGGACGTAAGGTGAACAACACCCCTAGCCAAGCTCAAAAAATCATGAATGCCAACTTTGGGCTAAGAGGGTTGCTTAGAATGACCCAAAAACAGAGATCAAGACAATGGTTGGGAGTCGTCAAAAGGGACTGCAGAAGCCCTGGATGGACATGGTGAAAAGGTCCCTTGCCTGTAGGTCCAAAAGTCTTGCACAATCACATGCACATGTTCTTATTTTCATTTACAAAATATTATAACCAATGGTGGAAAAGATGAGTTCAATTTGAAAACTATCTAACTGATGCGAAAAACCATGATCTATGCAATGGATTCACTTCTAAGCTACAACAATCATATGTGAAAAAAAAAACTAATGTAGATATTTTTTCCAATAAATCGTCACATAATGTTTTTCGGTTGTGATTTTGGATTCCTCTAGTCACATTCTAAGATAAAGCAAAATATCAATACACAAGAGGGACCTAAGCTACTGGGGTTGGGCCAAAACCCAAAAGCCTCAGCCCTTTGAACTAACTCAATGATGGATCAATAAGAAACTTCTCATCATCATTGCAGAAATGTCAAATACATCACATAATAAGTCAATAATAGCAGTCACAAGTGCTTGAGCTTAATAGCTTCTTAGCTGCAACCAAAACTCAAATAATAATGTGTTCCTTGGCATGTTTATTTATGCAAAAGGGTAGCTACCAACAACTCCCTAGAAAATAGAGGTGTTTGTCTCCCAAAAATCGAGAAAGGTAGATCTACATATTTCTTGAACTGCACTAGCTTGGCTGCCAATGACCTCGTCCTACTTGGCTGCCAATGACTCCAAGTTGATGAGATACAAAGTGGTGATCTTGGCTAATTGAAGGAGTTCATGAGCTAGAAAACCTCCTAGAATCTCTCCCTATTGTCTACTCTGAGCTCCTACATTGAAATTATCTCATAATTGTCCCAATTCTTTCATTTAAACCATGTTAGGCCACATGACATAGCAACACGTCTTTTATCCTCCTCACTAAGCATAATATAACAAAAATTGCAAATAAATGTGATAAAGAGATGATTCTAAAGTTGTGGGGTGGAATTATGACCCTTTTGATATACCTATTGATGAGCCTCATCAAATTTAATAGAAGGGAACACTCAGATACCAAGAGAATTCACCAACACCCTCCTATAGTTGACATTTTCATAAACCACCAGTGCCTGGGCTTCTTTGAGATACTAAACGGATGTGATGATGACCTTGCCCATGAATTTTCCACAACATTACACTCCCAAGGGAAAGATAGTGCCACAACTTTTTTCACAGGGTTGGCAATTTCTCTCATTCTAGAAATTATCAACAGAGTAACCACCTTGCCTATAGGAATGAGATGGAGCAAAGAAGACGAGCAAGTAAGTGTTACAACCAGGAAAAACTTCTTCCTTTCAAAAGAAAAGCTAGTAGAAGACAAGAATGGAGTGAGGAGAGAAAGTGTTCCTTACCCTTAGGATGAGGTAGCCAACCATATCCTTAAATACCTATCTTGTGAAGGGAGATTAAGTGTTGTCTATGCCTACCACTTTAGGTTGCTCCAAGAGATGATATTCAAGGTAGACTTACCCCTTTCTCAAAGACTTAGTGTCCCTCATTTTCTTATGCAGTCAACCATGGAGATGAGTCAGAAGGTAAGAGAAGGAAAACATTAGCATTTAGCTCACCATGGCCTCATCAAATTGGTAATGGTAGATTCTCTTAACCATTTGAGAATCCATGTCCTATGGAACAAATTTGTAGACATAGATAGGGATACTTTCATAGACACACAAGCCCTCACACCAGGAGAAACCCTTTCCTCTAGGGTTGGAGGAAGAGAGGGAAAAAGAGATGAAGAAGAAGGGGAAAATATAGAAGAGGAAGAGTTAGCAAGGTTAGAATAACAAGAAAGAGAGACATAAGAGGAGGGGGAAGAAAGAACAGAAGGATAAGAAATAAAAGCAGAAGAGAAAGAGGCAATAGATATAGGGGAAGGAGAAGCAAAGAAGAAAGGAGAAGAAAGAGTGAGCCGCAAGAAGAATTATCCACCCCAAGGAACAAAAGGCACTGAACAAGAAGTGGCTAAAACCTTATCTACATTAGGTACTCTTTTCAAGCCACAAAGGAAGCAATCAAAGCCAAGTAAAATGTATTTTAGAACTAGGAAGAGCACTAGAATTAGACAAGGAAAGCCATAAATTCCTACAAGGGTTCCTATAGTCACTGATGAGTCACCAAGCAAACAAGAAGAAATAAGACCCAATGAGGGAAACGTTGAGGAGGTCACTCCTCCTAGAACCAAAAACAAGTCACCCATAACACTTGTAAATAGGCCTACCACTATATTTGTCACCTTCAAGAAGCCAAGGACACAATATGCATTTGAGGAAGAGGAAAAAGAGAAGTTACGAGAGAGACAAGGTTTGCTATAGGAGGGGTAGAATTTGCTACAGGTAGAATAGGGGAAGCTACGAGAGGCCAAGAAAGATTCACAAGGGGTAGCCACCACCTCAAAAACTATTTAAAATTGCCTATAAGAGCTCCAAGAGACTAGCCCACAAGTTTTCTTGAGCTCCTACTACAAATTCATCGAAGGAGGGAGGATTATTCGTGAAAAATTTATTGTCCCACTTCTTTATGAGCTAGAGATAGAAAGAAGAAGAATCCACAAGTGGACGCAAATTTCTAAATCTAAGAAGGTAGAGGATGTAGGCCTCATGGAAGAAAATGTCATTGAAATGAGCAAAGAGTTAAGTGA
>APFE030108828.1:0-15784 GCA_000404065.3 Pinus taeda | reverse complement strand
TTTCATTAATGTAAAATACTGAAATATGCTTACAAACAGAAATGGAAATAAACCAGCTAGGGCGATGGTAGTTTATCTTTGAGAAGAGATGTGGTGGCTACATGCCTCTGAACTATGTTACAATGAGGCTCGAAGGCCTATTTATTTTTGAGAAATAATGGAAAACCCTTAACATCCCAAAACCTAACCCTAGAAGATGAAACGCCAAATTGTGGGCCCCGTTTTGGATAAGTTGGTACATCAACTTCCCGGGGTCGTAACTTTGGCACCCGATCTTTGTTTGATGCATACAATAGCTTGTTAGAAATATCTATCCGAGCACTGCAACTTTGGGAAGAGAAACATTTGCCTATGGATTCATTTTGCTCCCAGATTTCCCAAAAAACATCGTTTAGGGCCTCAAAAAGGCTCCGGAAGTTCGGGACCTGAAAAACTGCTAAAAATGTTAAATTGTGCTACACTTATGGAAACTGAAAAACTAAAAGAGACAGTTGTCGAGGTCCAAGTGGGATAGGTGGGTGGCCACCAACATCCACCTGGATCATCATTGTACTACGATAGCCTACATCATTAAAGACTAGGATTGCATTGGCACTTGAAAATGGAAAGAACTCTTTTGCTTTTGAAAGGGATGTTAGAAATGTGCTTATTAGGAAATTAGAAATTGGAATGCTTTTTTCATTAGATAATTTTTTCGAAAAGTGAAGTAGTGAAATATCATTTCGCTTTCAGTTGCTTGGTTGTTTGCATTTGATTGTGTAGTTTCTACCCTCTCTAGTGTAGGAATTCATCGAATTGAAAGGGTCTTGTCTCATTTATTTGCATTTAAGGTTTTTCGAGTCGCATTGCTAAGACTTGAAAACTGAAACATAACTCAAGATTAACTCTAAAATGAATTCAATTAACCTAAGGCACATTTGACATTTAACGATCATATCTAGAAGGTCTAGGCTAGAGACGTGTTTCGACTTATTTAAACCTACCAGTTGTCATTAGCTTCGACATTAGACAATGCTAGTATGGATTTGTGCTCCCTATACCGTCGAGCATATAACAGGAGACCCATCTAGGCTGCAAACCTTTATCCTTAGGAAGCTGAGTCGTCAACCTTGCAAACGTGATACACCGAACACAACATTCGGGGACATTTCCTGCTCGTACTTCTCGGTTCACTGGGAGGTATTCGGCAGTTCATAGTTGCCTAATAATCTTGTTTACCTAGATTATCCAGAGCAGTCATTTGATAATTTTGACTCATTAAACTTAAAATATCATTCGAGCACTTGTCCTTTCGAGCTCGTTTCCAATCGAAAGCAATAGAGTCATCTTTGTTTCTTTCTCAACTCTTAAAAAATGAGAGAGCACCAGTCTTTTTATGTGTCTTAATAATTGATTGTCCACGATCCGATAACATCCTGTTAGTCTTTTCTGAGACAAAATCGTGAGTTTCCCTTAAAGAACATTTTAAAGCCTTGAAATTTATTTTTTTGTTGACTAAGACAAGGTCATTATGGCTGAACCATCTGGTTAACCTAGTTCCTCTTCCTCTCCTCCATCTGAAAGATTGTCTGAGGAGTCGTTTCCTAAGTTACCATAGTCACTCGAGGACCAAGGTGTTGAACTCAAAATTGTTCTGAGCATTTAACCTTTGTCATCTCATCCTCCGCCTACTTTAGATACTGGGTCATCTGTTGAACATGGCCCAGAATCTCTGGACAATCCCCTTCAAACTCCTGAGAACTCGTCGACCACTAATGGTTAGCTTGGACTAGTTATCTACCCTTCAAATCCTCTATTTGACCCTATTATGATATCACCACAGCATCCTTATAGTCTCTACAACCAATTGGGTGTTCCTTTGGAACTATCCCCTCATACTTCTTTGGCCATTCGTCATCGTTTGTTCCTAGATATGGAACCCGAAGGCGATGCTCCAGTCACCTATCTGGAAGAGTTAGACGTTTCTACTCCACACACTATCGAGGAGGAAGAGCATCCTTTTCCTCCTGAAGGTTTCCCCTATACAGGGGGTATTCCCGCCAGTTTGCCAACTAACTATGTGTCTTTGGCACAGTTGGTTTTGGGTACACCTCGTGCATCATCACTTTACCATAGCCCTGTGTGGGAGTTAGGTGCCATGCCTACTTCAGGTCCATTCATTGCAAACATGACCTCCCAATAAGCTGTTACCTCAGTCCCAATGCAACCCACCATTCCTAACCCCCTTGTATCATCAATCCCAGTCACCCGTCCAACTCAACTGACGATTTCGAGGACTGCCTCTGTTAGTTCCTCCATCCCTCTAGTCAGTGGCCAAGTTGTGCCACCGCTTGGGGGGAAAAACCTGAATGTTTCTATGGTGTCAGGTGCCACCAATGTGAGTGGCTCACAAGCTCACATGCTTGGTATGAACCAGCATTCTTCTGTCATTATTCATAACCGTGTTGATCCTACTAGATCAAGCAATGTCCAGTACCAACAGATTCAGAATTCCGTTGGTCCATCTGGATCGAGCAATGTCCAGTATCAGTAGCCCTATGAGGCTTAGGTCCAATACCAAACTCCTTACATTCCATATGGTTCTCAAGGAATGGTTAATCAACCTTCCACACTCCAGTCTAAGCAATACATTCAGCCTAGCTCATCCACCTTCCAGGGTGGCTACGGCCAGATTTAGTTCAGAATTTTTCTGGGCACTATTCAAGTACCCTTGCAATAGAAGGGACAACCTCTACAACAACAAGTGCAACCTTTGTTACCACAAGGGAAACCTTTGTTGTAGCAAGGGCTATCCGTGCAACAACAAGTGCAAATGATCTCACAACAAGGTTAGTTGCAACAACCGCAAGGTCAACCCTTGCAACAGTTGTAGCAAACTGTGCAGCCGGAGATGCAATATCATGTGCACACCTCCCAGCCCATGTCCTTGCAGAGCCAACCTATGCAGCCCTATGGACAATTTTTGCAGCCACAAGGTCAACCCTTGGCATAGAAAAACCAACCCGGGCAACAGCAATCCTTGTAAACATATCAGCAAGGTCAACCCTTGCAAGGGCAAGGCCAAGGTCAAGTCTTGCAGCAGCTGGCCCAAAATCTTAATGTCCTAGGTCAACAAGTCCAGAATCCTTCTGGCCAAGGGCATCAAATACAAAACCCTAATGCCCTAGGTCAACAGGTTCAAAATCCTTTTGGTCAAGGGAAGCAGGTGCAAAATCCTTATGTCCAAGGGCAACAAGCATATCAACCTTATGTCCAAGGACATCAAGTCCAAAATCCTCTTGCTCAAGGATAGCAGGTTCATCACCCATATGTTCAAGGACAACAGATCCAATATCCCTACATCCAAGGTCAACAGTCTCAACATCCTTTGAACCCGTACGTTGCTTATCAACAACCTATGGCCAGACAATTCCAAGGTATTCAAGGTCAAAATCCTCCCTGTGGTCAAGGTAACCTGTAATGGGGGCAGCATCAAATGCCACATGGCCAAAATCCCCCACTCTAGGGCCAAAACCCTTACCAGCAGGGATGGGCTCCCCCGTTCAGACCCGCTTACCAACCTCCTATGCCTTTTAATACCCAATTTCCATTCTTGGCCACACTCGAGTTGTCAGATGTATCTCTCCTTACGAATGATCCAATCCTTCATTCACCATACTGGCCTCTGGTGTCATCAAAGATACCAAGTGATTGTCCAAATTTTGATAGGAAAGCAAAAGAAGATCCTCAGGCCCATGTGATGACATATCACCTCTAGTGCTCTTCGAACTCTTACGTTGATGATTCCATTCATCTTTGTCTTTTCCAACAAACCCTCATAGGCACTGCAGCCAAGTGGTACATCGAGCTTCCTCAAAGTACTTACCATGACTTTAACTCTTTACTCATGGCTTTCCTCATGCATTTTCAGCTGTGGATTCGCTATGAAACTAGAACCTATTTGCTCACGTCGCTTAAGCAAGATACTATGACACACATCTTCGATCGCATCCATGAATGGAAACGTAGACATCGCCTAATCAAATTTGAGATTGCTAATCAATTTCTCACTGAATAGTTCACTAAATCATTTGTGGCCCCAATTTCTCGCGATATAGCTATGGGTGTATGCGTTACTAAAGAGCAATCCATTGCTCGTGCCCAGAACTTAGATCTAGTTTACTCTCAATTTGGCACTTTGTATGAGTTATTACCCAATGCTCCATGGCCATCATCTGATCCCACGACATCAAAGTCACAAGTTGTACCTCCTGTCGATGGAGTTATTGGTTCAGTATCCCAGACCCTTACTAAATCTTCTTCCAAACAAAAGTCGGTCTCAAATACTGTTCCTAGTGGTTCTTCCCAGAATCCACCTGGCCCTGGTAAAACCTCAGAGGTCCACGTTGTCCAGTCTACCACAGCGGAAAAATCCTCGAAAGGTAAGAAGAAAGGCAAAGGCAAGGGTAAGGTTGATGCCCCAAAACAGGGTCCTCCTAAATAGTCTGCTGGTGAATCTTCACAATGGAAACCTAAGTATCCCTGCCTCATTTGTGAGGAAGATCACTACACTAAGGATTGTCCTCGAAGATCCAAAGTTAGTTGTTTGCTCAAAGGGACCCCCACTATCCTCAAAGAGCCATTTCTATCTCAGCAGACCCAAATGGTAGACCAGCCTCAATCATCTGCTTCCTCAGGATCTCAAGTGTTCATGATGAGTACGCCTATTAATGTGGCTACTAGACTGAAAGATTACCAAAATCCTACTCTGATAGTTGGGAAAGAGAAAGAAGCCACCCCTTATTCTTCTGCCCTGAGTTCTGGCCCTCTTCATATCGAGCGCCCTAACCCTGATTCCGCTATACAGAACACCCTCTCGAGGTGTGCTGCATAAATCCTCGTACAATCCTAACGCCTAAGATGCTTAGCACTATAATATTGTTGACGATTTGGCTCAGGCACCATCAGCTATGTCGGCTCTCGAGATACTCCAAAACTGCCTGTCACAGCAAAAATCTTTACTGTCAGCTATTGGGGGTATCAATCCCACTGATTCCAATTTGATATGTTTCGATCTAGAGAACCATGTCCCATGTCTCCCTCATCATATTTCCTTTCTCATTCAGGTAATCATCAATGAGAAGACCATCCACAGGAATGTCATCGATGAAGGTGCTTCCACCTACATCATGTCAACCGCATGCTGGAAGGTTATTGTTTCTCTCACTTTGAACCAATCTCTAAACACTTTGGAAGCTTTTGATGGGCATGATTCGTGACCCTTCGGTGTCTTACCTAACCTTGCCATTACTTTAGAAGGCAAGACAATGCAAGTTGAGGTAGATATTGTTGATACCAATCCCAATTACAATCTTCTACTCAGCCAAAGCTGGACCCATGCTATGCATGTTGTAGCCTCCTCTCTATTTCGCGTGATTCATTTTCCCCATCAAGGGAATATTTTCATTGTTGATAAATTGTCTTTCTTTGCCTCTTCCTCCTTGGATAGTAATGCTCTGTAGATCAAGCACATCGGTGCTCCCTATGAGAGTGTGGGTGTAGGTCTTTTTAAATATTCTGCCTTAATGGGAATTTTTCCACTCCCACATCCTCATGTTGCCTCTGTCAACCTAGTCTTGGTTAAATCTAATCCTTAGGTCATACCTTCACCAGATCTTGTTGATACCTAGGGTGAAGTTATGCCACTTAGTTCTGCCGAAGTCAAATACGTGGAAATTGTTTCAGCTTCGAGTTCCGCATCCTCTGATCCTTATGTTTTGAAGACCTCTCTCAATACATATTCTCAATCCCCGTGGCTTGGTGTTTTGGAATCACTTGATCCCTTAGCTGAGACCTTCTTTATTGATGAAGGTATCATGGAAGTCATGTCTCTCGAGGAACCACCTTGGACCGATACTCATCATCATTCCTTTTTCTTGTCTTGCCTGGTGGTCATGTCTACCAAGTTCAAAGAATTATCTTCTCAGTCTCTTATTGACATGTCAGTTTATCTTGATGTGGTCAAGATCTTTCCACTGAGGGCACCTTTATCCCTTCATGGATTCAGAATTTTTTTCCCTCCCCGAGTTTTTACTGATTTCCCATTATTGCAATGGGGTTGTCATCTGACTCGTAATCCTACCTCACCCAGGGGGCATGGGGGCAAAGCCTTATATGAGTTTTACTCTATTATTTGGCTGAGTCGATGCTTACTTGTCATGCTAATGGTACAACTCCAGCGTTCATCTTTGTTGATTGATTACCCAAGTCCGAGCATGGACTCCCTCAAGAAGTACTATGCTTAGATCATCTTGCATGGTTACTTGTGTACATTAGTGTGTCATTCATTTTTGTGCATTGTGGTTTGGTGTGTTACTTTTCAAACAGCTTTCCTGTTTACTATGCTTTCCTTGCTTTGCAGATGTTTTTGATTCCTCACATCGGTTTCGCTGATGGTGCTTGCCGTAGTACCTGGAACCTATCATCCGCAACATGGTCTATTTATGACCCTAATGGTGAGTTGATTGAACTTCGAGGTATCTGTTTAGGTCATACAACTAACAACATTGTTGAATATAGTGCGGTCATCGAACTGTTGTCAAAAGCCATTCCTTTTGACATTAGAGAGTTGGTTGTCAACCTGGCTTCACAGCTTGTCATCATTCAACTCAACAGGCAATATTCCATCAGAAACCCTCAAATATTGAGAATGTATCTCTGTATTCATCTACTGGAAAGACATTTTGATTACATTACATATCATCATATTCCTAGGTGTATGAATACATCGACATATGCATTAGCTAATTATGTGTTGGATAGACATTTACGAAACATGTGAAAAGATAAAACAAACCATTTGTATTATAGTAAGCAAGAAATACAAGCTATATATTTATATATATATATATATATATATATGGTGATAATGTTTGATACATCAGAACCCCAAAAAAAAATATGTGTCCAAAATAACATCGGTAGCTCACGGGCCTCATATATTCATGGCACGTAGGCCCCAAAAAATGTAAGTGCTTGACCTAGGAACTAATCAGCATGGTGATTGTGGTAGCATGATACAACTCATGCAACACGAGTCAGCAACCGGCGGATCAAATCTGAGACTCCCACTGTGTGTCTCTGGTACTAGCAAGGAATGTCTCCTACCCGAGCATACTCCGAGATACCATGAGTCAACCCCTCAAGGTTCCTCGTGATCTCCTTCTCGTTGTCACTCCCCTCCTGATAAGGAGCAACAACATCAATTGGGTGGGGGACACGCCTGGCTATTGGGGAAATCCTAGCAGGCCACTCTAGTCTAACGTCTACATTAACAAGAGAAATTTTATAAGCACATATATACCAGAAAAAATAAAAAATTAAAAAATTAAAAAATTTATTTTTAACCTTCATCATCAAAATCCTCTCCATCTAGTAGCGACAAGTCTAGATCTCCACGGAAGTCGATGTCACTGTATGGCCATTCCTCCATGATAATCTTATGTCATCATAGCCATGAAAAGAATGCAAGTTTGTACGACATGTGCTGACCCCCAGTGATCCTAGGCATCAAATGACTCCAGCGGGCCATCCGTTGATCGTGTGGCATGGGAGGATCTACCTCAGTTAGCTGATACTGGAAGAGTGGCACCCGTTCCAAGAAAAAGGTCATGAGCACAGATCCAAAGAAAAATTGCTTCAGATTCCCCACCTTAGCTTTGGTCAGATGGCACTTTATGTTAAGCTTCATGGCCTTTGCCCAGTTGAAGATCGTAAGTGTTGTACAGTCAATAGCATACAGGAACTTCGACTTGTTGGTCTCATGTACTGCCTGGGACCCCGCCACTCTGTTGATGTTCAACAAAAGCACTCTCAGTGTTAGATCCTGAATAGTGCAAATCTCAATCTTCCCATTCTTGGATTTGAGGGGCTTAGGGCAGTGTTCAGCAAGTAATGAGGATATGCTTGCCCCAATCAGTCATGACCCGTACAAGTTGACTGGTTCCCCTCTTCGGGATAGTCCAGTGATGAAATATATATCTAAATTTTCCAACTCCAACTCCTAGTCACCAATGACAAATATTTCCCAATTTATGTCCCAAAGACTAATCAGGTACCAAAGCAACTTAGGTTGGGCCCACATCCCTGATGTGAGGAAGAATTTGAGGAGCCCACAAGCCCTCAAATCTTCCAGGTAATTTGGATCATTCAGTGCCTGGATGTCCACATCCTCGTGTTCCCGTTCTTTCTAGTCCACCATTTTCAGCAATTATTTCCTACAAAAGCCATTAATTTGAGTCAACAATCATGCTTGGCCCATAAAACTCAAGTTTTAGCTGTGTTTTTGAGATGAAATATGGTTTTTCCCTATTCACGGCACCGACGCGCCTGTTTTAAGAATAGTTGTGTCAATGGCATGATAGGTCGTGTTAATTACCTTCGACCAGTGCGATTCCGTGCTCGGAAGTCGCGTCGACCGAGGGTAAAAAAACTTTTTACAGAACCTCCTTCAAATAACCAAAAAATGGTTAAAAACAGGAATAAAAAATATGAAAATGGAGCTCAGGGCTTTGTCTCTTACCTGTAACTACCAGCTCGATGAATGACCTCCCATATCTCCCACAATCTGCTCCAGAACAATTACGGTAAAAGTGAGTAAAAAGTCTTCAAAACAAGGTAAAATGGTAAATGGTAAAAATATATTTAATTTTCTCCTTTTTATTCATTTTTTTCATGAAAATATTAATTTTTTGTAAATATTTTAACCTATTTTGCCTCAAAGAATTGGATAATGCACTTTTACGTTTTTGCACAGTGATAGGTGATGGATGTTTGAAGATGATGGCGAGTCACGTTTCAGCTCTTTTCTCGAATCATTAAGCTCATATGAAAATATTGTCGAGTATTTTTCCCTTTTGACTCGTAAAAGAGAATAAAATGGGGGGTCTTCTTTTAAGCTATTTTCCGACCCTTTAAAAGTGAAAAGATGGTCAAGCCCTTGTTGTTTCAAACTCGTTAACAAATGCAAAACATTCTGCACTTGGTATAAGTTTACCCCTTTTTCGGGTTGGGAGGCACTGTTTATGAAAAAGGTACTCCTTGACTGAAATGGTCAAGCGATTCTCTCAAGTATCGTTTTCTACCTTTTCGGGCTCGAGAGACACAAATGTATGAAAAGGGACCATGTGGAGTTTTCTTTTACGTGTCTTTTTCAAACTTTCTAAACATGAAAAATATACTGAGTTACACCTTTTTCAGACTCATTAAAATATTAAACGACATCGGACTCATCACCATGGCGAACATGAGCTTCTCCTTCCTAGGGCTCGTTAAACTTACTAGGTTGGATTCGTCTGAATGATGAACTTAAAATGAAAGCATATGTTATCCTCTTCAAGCTTGCGATTAAAAATTAATTGGGGTACTTTCCATAAATGGTGGGGGGGAATTTGGAAATCTAATCAGTTGTGTCAGCAGCTCACTCTTGAACATGACACTTTCTGCTTCCTGTCAGGTTGGGATATCCTCCTTTCTATCGTTGACCTTCCTAGGCTTGGTTGTTAATTTTTTCCTTCCATTTGATCTCTACCACATCTCATGACCACTGATCCTATGGATCTGAAAGGTTCCAAACCTCCAGTTGTGTCACCGATATGTTCAAGAGTTTTCCTTCTGCAGTTACTTACCTCTGACTCTCTGTATCATCCAAAGTCATTTTGCATCCTTTCGTCTCGTGTCGATGATGTGGGAAACATTATGGCCTTCCTTCAACACAGTCTCTTTCTGTCGACTTCAACTCATTATCCGAGAAGTTGACTGAGAGACTCCCTTCCAGTACCTTAAAGCTTGCATGCCCTAATGGCCAAGTTGTTTGCACTCGATGACAAGTTCACATCATTGGCTTTCGATCGAGTGATTTCACGGGTGTTCAACTTCAATTCCGCTATTCACATTCTGTATATTGTGTTGATAGTACCTTGAGGACCATTTTCATTATTGGTGGTTTCTCTCATGCTTGTTAGCAGTTTCCATCATTGACTAGTAATCAAGCAACTTTCTAGCATGTTCGACGTCAACACATTTATTCACATGTTAGGATTTGTACCTTGATTGGGTCATGTTGGAGCGCAAGACCCTGGGCTCAGATCACAAAATTCCAGGTTGTGAAGTGATGTGACATGGTTATGTTGATATACATGTCCTTTTCAGATGGATTGTTGCGACCATACCATAAGTTATCATATGTGATCCTTCTCCTTCTTGGATGGTTGCGATCATACCTTAGTTTCACTATGATCCTCTTTAACGGATCGTTGCACCCATACCTGGATCCATTTACATGATCATTCTATGGATGGCTACATCCATGCCATGATTCATGTATCATTTGATAGAGTTCTCAGTTATGTATATGTATTTTTACTTTCTTGCAGGTTTTCCGACGGCAGACTACGGTTCCCCGCACTGATTCATAAAGTGTTTTATCCCTCACTTTAGTTCAGCCTTCATGCTTTAGGGGGCATCTGTTATACAGCATTTTATCACTATCCCTGTACTCCCCATTCCTTGATCCTGGAGGACCTATATAGTGAACTATACATGCTTTCCCTTCATGAAGAAACTCCCATTTTGTCCCTCTTCATGACCAAAAATTTCCCTTTTGCACCATTTCCCCTGAAACTTTTGTTTTTCCTAGTTTACAAGACCGGCGCTAATGGCCCTTGTATTCCTCATGCCAATATGTAAGGATTAACACTATTCTTAGCACCAACCGGAGTGACTAAGCTTTGTTCCAACCGTACTTGTCCTCGTATGGAAAGTTCTTTAGATAAAGAGCTGAAGCTTCCAGCTCTAGAAGCTTTGTAACAGAAGTCTGGTAAATGGTTTGGCCAGATGGGGTCGAGGATCTCAGTTTGGGCTCCTTTCCCTTATAATGATGGAACCACCTCAAGGGATAAGACCATCTCCCATGATAAGAGGATCCATCTCCCATCCATTCATTCTATATAAACCTCCCTTTTTCCCAAGCACAAGCTAGTGTTAATGTTGGTGTGCTAGTGCTAATTAAGTTTGGAGTAAACAGTAAGCTACTCATAATTGTAGCTCTCTAGTTGTGTGAGGGAGAAGTGTGAATTTGGTTTGGAGTGAAGCCTAAAGGGAAGAGCCTTAAAACTATTATTGTTGAGGCCATCACGGAATGCTAGCAGAAGTGTGTGGGAACCTGGTCTTTTCAGAGGAGAACAGCAACGTCAAGACAATGGTTCTAATCTCTTCTTGATTCAATATATATGCAACTATCGATTGATTTCCTACATGATTTGTCATCTTACATATTCATGGATTAATGTTTCTTGACTTGTTAAGTAGGTTGAATTACAATTTGCCTATTATCACGGTTATTGTTTGTTGTTGTTTACTTGTTTCAGGTGTTTGAAGAAGGAAGCGAGAGATAGTTGGAGCAAGCAAGCAAGGACATCATCAAATGTGATAAGCATACTAAGAGGTAGGCCCTCTTAATTGGTTCTAACCTAAGGAAATCTTCCATAGAATGTATCAATTGTGGCTAGACCCATTATCGGGCTAGAGGAATTTGTTTGTGTCCGCACTTATAATTTTACTTCACTACACTTCCTATATCTAGCATTAGAGTGTCAAGTAATGGTTGCAAATGGAGGAACCATAAACTTCTCTGGAAAGTGCCATAATGTCAAGCTATCCATGGGGGAATATGTCTTGAATAATCCAATATTTTCCATTCCAATGGGTGGTGTTGATGTTGTACTAGGAGTCCAATGGTTACAGTCTTTGGGGATGATAGCTTTCAATTTTCAAGAACTTTTCTTGAAAAAAATTGGAAGGAAAGGAAGTTGAATTAAGGGTTATCGCAAGGAAACTAGGAAAGATAATCATCTCTAATGGCATGCCAAATATTCTAAATAAAGAACAACAAGGCATAATTGCACAATTGTGTTCACTAAAGGTTCAAACAACGAAATCATCTATTTGTCCTGATCTCCAAAAATTCTTGGACAATCATTCTAAGGTTCAAGTAGTGGAAGATCACATCGAGCATCAACAAGTTCTCCAACTCTTAAAGGATAACCTAACTTTGGTAAAAAATCGAATGAAACAACATGCATATCAACATTGCAGCGAAAGAAGTTTTGATGTATGTGACTGAGCATTTTTATGGCTACAACCATACAAACAAATGTCCCTCAAACAAGATAAGAAGGATAATAAATTATCACCAAAGTACTATGGTCCTTACAAGGTGTTGCAAAATATTGGTACTATGGCATGCAAATTGGAGCTTCCTGCATCTTCCCAAGTGCACCCAATTCTCCATGTTTCATGCTTAAAGAAGGTTATAGGTGACAAGCTCCCAATTCAAACAATATTGTTGGAACTTGAAGAGGAAGGAAAAATCATATTGGAACATGAAGCAGTCATGAAAACAAGAACCCAACAGCTACGAAATCAATCAATTTTAGAGTATCTCATCAAGTGGAAGAACTTACCCACTTAAGATTCCACATGGAGGATGATAATTTTATACAGAAACATCCAAAACTACTCAAGCATTGAGGACAACACTTTTTCAGAGGAGAGGGGTATGTTAAGTCCCTATACTACTAGTCTAGCCCCTTATTGTTATTAGTGCGAACCCCTTATTGTATTGTTGTGCCCACGTAGTCCCCATATTGTTATTATTGTGCCCCATAGAAGCCCACTATTGTTATTGTTGTGCCCTTTGTTACCGGGAATAGTGTCCACTCGGAGCTGCTATTCCCACTAAGACAGGTAGCTATCTTAGAAACAAACAAGTTAAAACTACTTTCGCTTTCCTTTATGAAAAATAGATAAGAGTGGAACAAAGGACACCAACCTTAGTCTTGCGCTTGGTTCCTTGCCTGATTCCTCTCCTTCCTGATAGATATTTACCACTTCTTCTTCGTCTACCCAGCTTCAAAGAGCACCTGTGGAATCAAAGCAACATAATACTATCGAAGAACAGAGATCTATATTCAGAAACAACACAGGACCAGATATGTATTGACCACACAAATGCATATATAATTAAACACACAAGAATGTGGAGGAAAACTTGAATAGCTTTATTAATATCAATAATAGCAAGAGGATTACAACCAATTGTTCTAACCCGGCATCATCCTCCAGCAAGAAAGCCCTTCTTCACCTCAATTAAAGCTTAGATCACCCAACACCATGAAGTTTCACCAAAAACCAACAACACTTCTCTACAAGATACAAGATTCCAGCCTCTCCCCCCCTGGATCTCTACGATGAGGGATCCATATATAGATATTTGTAGAGGTGTGAGTCAGCTCTAGGTTTTCAATTAGTTTCATTCCGCTGATAGTTATTGGCTCCACTTGGAGATTTCATTGATCTCTTACTCATCCTTGGGCGAATTCTGAGGGGCAAGTGTCATATGAGAAGTTTCTAGAAGATTCCTTGATCCTCCACCTCGCAAACTGTCTCTGCCATTTGTCCATTCTTTCCCATCACACCCTACAGAGGGGCCATCCAGTATGCATCGCACCTTTTACACTGGGAAGGTAGTATGCATCGCACCCTCTACATTGGGCATTCAGTATGGTTCAGTTTTGACCAGTTCTGAGCAGTTTTCTGTGGAGAACTTCTAGGATATGATGTGATCAGCTGACCTTGATCCTTTAGGTAGTGAAGCAACACTTTTAGGGACTAGGAGCCCTCAGTTTGTGGACATTTATGATTGGGGTTGTAGTGCCCAAAAATTTCTATAACAGTTTCCCCCTAAAGCATGAGGTCGTTAATCTTTTGATGTCGGGTGAAATGTTTTATCATGAGGATCCGAAGTTTTTTCGAGCTGGGAGACAACCTGTAATAAGATACAACACAATACATTATCTCCATAATATTTTTCATGATCTAGCTGAGGCGGGCATTCCCATGCTTAGATTTATAAATTCATTTTCATGTACATAGGATAGACGACCATCTGCATGGCAGGCTGATGATTCAGACAGAGTCATCATCCTTTGATTTGGATGATCATCTATTCGGCAATGACATGCATTTGATGTCTTTATATTCCTAAATATATTATAGCCCGAATGGATGAAACTAGATTCGGGGTCTTCAAAACTCGTTCAATCTTCACTCGGAGTACAAGTCAATCCATGTGAAAAATGTTCAGGAGTCGAACATGGAAAGACATCACCTGATTACCAGCCAATGATGTAAGTTGTTAACAGGCGCGAGAGGAATCACTAATAATTACAATGACCCTCAAGGTACTACAGTACAATTCGCGCTGTGTGAAAAAGGACTTAGCGTCCAACACCACGCAAAATCTCTCGGTCGAAGGCCATTGATGTAAACCTGTCATCGAAAGTGAGAAACTTGCTATTGAGGCATGCAAGCTTCAAAGTACTGAAAGGGTTTGTTCCTAAGTCGACTTCTTGGATAATGAGCTAATGTCGACAAGAAGTGACCCATCATAGGAGGGCCTTAATGAATCCCACATCTACGACATGAAATGGAGCAAATGATTTTGGAGGTGAAATCGATCTGATGATACAGGGTTCAGGGTGGCGGTCATGAAAGAATGGAACGTGAATGTATTGCAGCGGATGAGACACAGGTGAATTCTTCGAGTGACTTCTCTTGAACATACCGGTGACACTGACGATGGATTGGTAGTGTTAACTCCAAATATGGATGGTGCGTCGGACCAATGGTAATATGACCAATGAACGGAACAACCCAAAACGACTCGGATGCGGAGTGAAAGTGTCATGTTCAAGAGCGACTTGCTACCAATAAAGTTTCTTCAAGTTTTATTCCCAATTTTCCCCAGTCATTGTTGACCAGTACCTCTTTATTTTTGTCAAGCTTAAGGAGGATAACATATGCTTGTTCTACAATCCTCCCTTCAGGTGAACCCGTCGCTATGTTTTAACGAGCCGAGCGATAGTGAAACTCGTTCTTGTCTGTATGGACAAGTTTGTCACTATTCGGTTTTAACGAGTTTAACGACAAAGATAACTCGATCCTTTTCAATTTTAGAGAGTCTGAAAGGGATGGAAAGGAAACTCCAATGATTATTTTTCGTCATATAATCCCTTAAGTTCGAAAAAGTGTAAAATAATATGAAAGGGATTAATTTTCGATAGTTTTAACGAGCCGAATAAGACAAGCGCTCGATCTTTTGTGTAATAATCCCTCAGGTCCAAAAATATTAAAATCTAGAGGAGGGATAGCACTTCCGATGACTTTAACAAGCCGGAGAGGCTAATCGCTCGGCAATCTTTTCATATTTTATGAGTCAGTTGAAAAGAGCTTAAAGGAGACTCATTTTTCGAGGAACAAGTGATGATTTTGGGTAGTAGCTGATTCCAGGTAAGGTTTGGAATTTTCCAATCACGGCAGTGTCACAAGGATGGCTAGCAGAATCACTCTTCGCAGATGTTCCTCAAAAAGGGTAAACAATCAAATGGAGGCATATGATCAGCTAAAAGATGGAGGTGATGATGAGAACATGACCAAGGCTTGAAGGCAGGTGATAATGCATTCACAATGGTTATTTACTAGAGATCGGTTCATTTTTTAATGAGCTTAAACACTGGGGAAACATTTGCTCATTGATTATGTTTAATTTTTAACTAGCTTGAACTCCGCGAAAAAACTACTCGTGGTGGGTTTATTTTTTAACAAGCTTGAACCCTGTGGTAACACTGCTCATGGCGGGTTTATTTTTTAACGAGCTTGAACCCTGTGGTAACACTACTTCTGATAA
>APFE030108826.1:24545-40989 GCA_000404065.3 Pinus taeda | reverse complement strand
TCAACAAAGGAAAAAACTCAGGATAAGAAGATTGTACCTGAAACAAGCAGATCTGAAGCAGTCTCAAGGGTAAGGACAAGAAGCCAACTAAATAAGGAAAAAGGTAAAGCCATAGCTGTTGAAGAGAGCCCATTGTCTAAGGCAAGCTTGAATGATTTATTACAGGCCATTGAATTCGAGCAGTCTGAACCAGTTCATATTGATTTGACACAGTCACCGCAAGAAGATAACAAGAAGTCTAAGGCCTCAACAAGGCTTAAATTCGATGAGCCAGGTGAAGAATTTATTTTTAAACCCAGAAGACCTATTACAAGGAAGAAAGTAAAGGAAGCGCTGCCAAGAACAGAGGAAACCAAGAAAGTTAGGCAAAAAGATACAAGCAGAACAGTCATCACATCTCAAGGAGATAATATAGCAAGCCATAGAAGAGCCAATTAGAAGCAGCAAATAGAGATTGCAAAATTGAAGAAAGCTGCTAGGAGGCATGCAGTTCGTGTATTGCAAATTATCGTAAAGCTGTGTGAAAGGAAGTGAAACCCTAGAACCAGTTGAATTCAGTAGTGAATGCCATGCACAATTTCACACGATGGAAAGTTACCAGCAATCAAAGAAGGCCAATACATTAGAAGATAAATTATGACCTAAGACTGGTGATTAAGCTATTGAAGAAGAAATTGAAGACCTGAAGGCACGAGCTATGGCCATTACCTGCTAAATTAGTGTGTTCTTTTCCAAGAAAGGTTTTGTTCCAAATTTTTGTCAAATTTGTTTAGTCTTATTGTTTTGAAGACATGTAAATCCCTGCTATACATATGAAAAATCAAAGGGAGTTTTTGGCAATCAAATGTTTGGGTGATAAAGATCTCGGGTCAAAAGCAAGCTGTTTCAAATAATTCAGCAGTTTTGTAGCGCGCTACGAAACTGCTGTAGGTGATGATTTTAACGCAAACCGACAATTTTGTATTGTGAACGGGAATTTTGAAAGAGAGACACCTAAAGGGTATGCAAGACATCAGATGGAGCTACAATAGTCATTCAGATCAAGAGAGGTGTACGTTTAAAAAGGTGGAATATTTTAACCCAAGTTTAAATTTCTGTTATAAAGCCCCTTTATCACCGTTCAAAAGGTATTAAATGATTTGCATACAAGGAACTTTTGCCTACACACATGTCCATCGATGCAGCCTACAACACATCAAGAATGTGGCAGTGTTCCATATTTTGGGTTATTAAAGGCTAGAAGACATGCTGTTGTACGTTCGAGCAATTTGAGGAAAACCGGAACCGAGAAGCTAGGGACATCTCCTAATAATACTGAGCAGTTAAAAGATTCAGCGTTCAAGGTCAATATGGAGTATTAAACATCCAGCTCATCCAAATCGAAAGAGGACAAGGTGTCAAGCAAAGGAGAAGCCACTTGAAGTGGAAAATGGAGTTAGAGTATAGTTAATTTAGAACTCATTTAAACTCCAGTCAGCACTTATTGTATTAATGTTTAGTTAAATAGCTGATAGGTGATTAGAGGTAGTTATCGAGTTAATAAAATTCCCCCTCATGCTGGAGGAGGAAGATGAATTAGTTAGAATACGGATTCTATATATAGCTGAAACAACAATGTAATGGGGTTGGAATTTTATAACAGAGTATGTTTTGGCTTATGTAAAAGACAGAGTTCAGAATATAGTTGTGTTTTCTCTCAGGATTCATGAAGGATTTCCATGTTCAGATGTGGTGGGATTTTATTCTTTCCTTAATGTCTTTTACAGTTGCATAGATGTGTAATCACTCAGAATTCACTGATTGTGCTCTGATTTCTTGTATGCATTTATGAACTGTGGTTTTATATGAGTTGTGTTCTGAACATCCAAATGCTAAATGCCCTGACTTCTATGTAAAGGCAGTATCATTGTTTACTGAAGTATGATTGACTCCATAGCCCCAATGGAAACTTATGTAATGTTTATCCAGCCTTCATATTTGTCAATGTTATTCCACAAGAGTTAGCCATCTAATTATTAGTCAAAATCAATAACCCTTTGAGAGAGCCCTCTCAGGCTAAGGAAGCTAAGTCTTAGTCAAAAGATTGGTTTGAAACAGTTACTTGAAGTCTTCCTGGTTTGCAGCCTTCAAGGGCTTGATTTTGAGATAACACCAATAATATCTAAATTTACCTAATATTAATATAATCATTTTAAATATTCTAAATATGTTTGAGATTAATCTGGTCATTTTAATTTTTTTTCTTAGTTACCTCAGTTTTTTGATATGATAACTATTGTTAATAAATTTAATGATGGAAAATGATGAAATACAAACTTTGAATGTAAAGTGACAATGTAATAGTGTTGAACGATAGAAAATTTGAATAATAAGAATATAGTCAATTAAAAATAGTCTTAATTGTGATTAATCTAAAACTATTCTATCTACTATTCTTATTATCACCCTTCTTACTTTTGTCATGTTTTCATATTGATTATATGAAGGGTAGCTTAAATCATTACAAAGGATTTAAATTTTTAGCTCGAGCTATTGTAGTAAAAATCATACCGTGTCTCTTTCTCTCTAATATTAATAGGTTGAATTACTATAGCACAAAGTCAATGTACATTGTCAATAATTTTTTGTGCTTTCACTAAAATCAATGCAAAATGTTAATCCGATCACTTTGAAATTAATGTACCATCATATGTCCAATTACATCAAGTAAGAAATCAACATCTACACTGAAATTAATGCATCTAATGCAAGCAATAAAATAAGATTACAAGATAAAATTTACACCGAAATAAATGGATCTAATGCAAGCAATCAAATAGGATTAGAAATCAACATTTACACTCAAATAATTGCATCTAGTTAAAGTAACAAAATAGGATTATAAACCAATATCTACACTGAAATCAATGCATCTAGTGCAAGAAACCAAATAGGAATAGAAATCACCATCTACACTGAAATCAATGCATTTAGTGCAAGGAATCAAATAAGATTATAAATAATCTACATTGAAATCGATGCATCTAGTGCAAGCAATAAAATATTATTAGAAATCAACATCTACATTGAAATCAATGCATCTGGTGAAAGCAATCAAATAGGATTAGAAATCACCATCTACACTAAAATCAATTCATTTAGTGCAAGAAATCAAATAAGATTAGAAATCATCTACATTGGAATAAATGCATCTAGTGAAAGAAATAAATTATCATTAGAAATCAACAATCCACACTAAAATCATTGCATCTAGTGCAAGCAATCAAATAGGATTAGAAATCACCATCTACAGTGAAATCAATGCATCTAGTAAAATAAATACTCTTCCCCCCATATATATATATCTATATATCCCTCCATCTCTCCCTTTGTCTCTCTATATCGTCCCCGAAAACACACATGCTCTCTCACTCCATATCTATCAATTTGTTTGTCCCTCCCTCCCTCTCTTTATCTCTCTCTTCTTCCCTCTCTTCACTTTCCATCTATATCTCTATCTCCGTTTGTCCCTCTATATCACCCCAAAATAATACACTCTCTTTCTCCAATCTATCTATCGATCCCTCCCTCCCCCCCTCTCTCTTTCCTTTTCCTCACTCTCCCTCGCTTCCATCTCTCTTCCCTCCTGCTATCATCTCTCCCTCTCTCTCCATCTTCGTTATCACTCCCTCTCTCTCTCTCCACCTTTCTCTCTCTATTTATTTCTTCTTACCTCCCTCTACCTCCCCCTCTAAATTCATATATATTCCCTCCCTCTCTCCACTATCTCACATCCTCTCTCTCTCTCTCTCTCTCTCTCTCTCTCTCTTTTCACCCTCCAACTCTGTTACTATATCCCTCCCTCTCTCCTTTGTTCTCCTCTTGCCCTTTCTCTCCATTTTTCCTTCTGTATCTCTTTATATCACCCCCAAACATACACACACTCTCTCTATCTCTCCCTTGACACTACCTATCTCTCTCCACTTCTCACTCTCTTTGTATTTATTCTTTCCTCCTTCTCTCCCCCTCCAAATCCATCTCCATATTCGTCCCTCTCTCCTCCTCTCTCTCAAGTCCTCTCTCTCCTTTACAATTTTTTATGTTTGTAACTTTTACATCTTCATGTGTTTTAAAATTGAATAGAACTTATTTCAATCATATTTGAGTTTTTAAAAATTGAATAAAACTTATTTCACTATATAAAACGTCGGAAAGTTGATAATATATAAAATTGTAGAAATGTTGTCATATATTTTTTTTTTGATCTATATATTAAATTTGAATACGATTGATTTATATCATGTTATGACTAAGCTCTTGTAGATAACATCAAAATAAATAATACTAAATAAAACCTATTTGTTGTTTACATGACATATTTTGAAATTGAATAAAACTTATTTCAATCTTATTTGTGTTTTTTAATTGAACCTTTAGATAAGAAATTCATTGAAATACTTAAAAAAAGTTTTCCATGCAATGGTATACAGGTGGGTCACAAAAAAAAGAAACAAAAAAATCTTATTCTCCTTATAGATGTGGGCCTTTTCCCTATCAAGAGCCTAGCTATGACCATGCTTCTGTTGTACACGAACAAAATCAATAACATAGGAGACCATAGACTTCCTAAGCTAGCTTTAAATTCTAGCGAAAACCACCAAAGGCTCAAACGAGGTTGGTATAAAGACACCAAGGCCTGGTTAAACCATTGGGAGATCGATGAGAATGTTGCATTGCAAAACATTAATAACATTAAAAATATTGTTGCTTCCAAGTTCAAAGAAAAAATGTGGTGTGAGAAGTATTTAGGAGCTAAAAGAAAATTAGGATATTATAAGTAGGTCATCAAACCCACCCTGGAAGATCAAAAGTATCTCTCTGTTTTAACTAGCTCAAAGAATAAAATTAATATAGTCAAGACTAGAACAAACTCTCATGAGCTCCATAGTGAAACGAGTTGTTGGGAAGTTCCTAAAACACCATGGATGGAAAGGATCTGCCATCTCTGTGAGAATATGAACATCGAGGATGAAAATCACTTCCTTCTAGATTGCCCTATGTACAACCACATTAGAACTTAGTTTCATAATTTTTGTTGCAATACTAGCCTTCCTAGCCTTTTACGATGTCAAAATTATAGTGAGCTCGGGAAGCTTCTCTCCAAGATTTTTGAGCATAGGAATAAAATCTTAAATCAGACTAAATAATTCATTTATTTCGGTTTGATAGACCAAATTTTGGTCTCAGTGGATGTTAACCATCATCATCATCATCATCACAAACACACACACACACACACACACACATATGGATTTATGTTTCAAATAATTTATTTTAAAATTGAATTGCAATACCATATGAGTTGATTGCACAAAAAGAGACTTTCTACAAGCCAATATGAAGCATGATTGTAATTCTTTCCATGTTCAATATTAAATTGATAAATGTATGGTATATTTCAGTTCATTTTAAGTATCAAAGGGACTTTTATCATAAATTAAGATTGTACTTATTTTCTTAGTCTATGAAATTGGAAGTCAAAATTGTTATATTATGTAATAAAGACTATAGTAATATAGGTTTTTTTTTTACATTAACAAAACAATATTAACAGATCCATAAACTTAAAAAATTGATGAACATCCATAAACAAGATTAAGACAAATCCATAAACTGAAATAGTGAATGTATCAATAAAATGTCCATATGAAAATATATACAAATTAAAAATATCACATGAACATCAATAAACTGAAATAATAAGCATCCATAAACTAAAATAATATTTATGTACATCCATAAACTATCCATGTATGAAAGTATACAAATTTTGTGTCACATGTGAATATGTTGTACGAAATGAGCCTGAAAATATAGAAGCAATCTACTGTAAGTACCACCATAACTCCTATGTTAGTTCCATCACACAAAGAAAGTGTCCATTAGTTAGTACTACAATATACCGCATCAAAATTCAAACTAATTAGATCATCATTTGTAAAAAATAAACAATATGAAAATAAATGATTTTTAACCACATTTTTAATTACATATACATGAATCTATTAACCTTAGTTGAGTCCAAATGCAAGCCAAATAGGATATGGGTTTGATGAATCTGGGTTTTGCGCTCCCTTGTCTGTGGCTCAATGATTGGGATCTGCATCGATGGACCCACATCATCAGTGCCTCTAAATCCAACATCCCACTGATGTGTCCACATAACAATGACAACAAAAACACTATGCATATGTGCCTTTGTACACAAAAACAGGGGAAAATTATAATTAGTCTTCAAATTAATTAACACATACATGTAACTTAAAAAGAGAAAATGTGGAAATCTTAGGAATATTTTTTTTTACCTCAAATGTTGATCCATCTGGTTGTACATAGTGACTCTCCTCCACATTAGTGTTATGAGATAGAGGTGGAGGTGGAGGAGAATTGATGGAAACGTGATTTGGTCAAGGATGGCCTGGCTAATCAACTACCCCCTTGGATGACCTCATAATCTCATCGATGTAGTTGGGTTGTGTGTACATGTTATCATGAACTTATTAATATAAATGTAATCTAATACAAACTATAAATTAATATAAATAATTATGCATAATTTGATAATAAGAGTCAAATGTTTTGTATATATATGTACCTAGTCTATGTCACACGGGCAATGCACCCTCCAAGTGTTACAAATGATATCACGACACATACATGTATATGTTAAAAGTTGATCAATGGGAAAACTCCCGAGAAATGAATCATCATATAAAGGAACTAGAGGGTCACGAGGCCATGGTGGTGTTATCATAATCTCTCCATCCAATGTAAGATGCACACTAACCAATGATGTCTGCATGCTACCTACAATAGTCTCCTTGGTCTCAAAGTTGGTTTATGATGAATCCTCTAGCTTTGTTGGAAATACCACGGTTCAAGACGATAGTGGAAAGAATCTCGGAGGTGGTGATACATGCCCAGGGTCCCTACGATCCCCCTCATGATCATATGTATGTCCAAGCTGGATCAATAATAATGCGATCCGAGATTAGGTTGATCCAATCTCATATGTAATACAAATTTTGCATATTATGCTTGACAAAATAAATAACAACTTGGTCATGGCGGGGTAATTGGCCCTAATCTCCAATGAATCAATAAGACAAAAAAGGGTTTACATTAACATTCCTAAAATATTTCAGTCAATTCAGACCTTTAGGTGTAGCAGGACGATCTAGAGGGATGTTGAACAAGTCCCCACGAACACGAATATTCTTGGTGGCCTCTTTAACCACCTACCAAGTATGTGGGCCTCTATTATCATGCTCCCTAATCCTTTTTATGGATTGTAGGAGGTGCATTTTTTGGCCCGACCTCTAGTATGTCTCGATCAACCTATTGATACTATCCAACATCCAAGACAAACTACAACTAGTAGGTGGATTGGTAGGGATGTTGTTGCACATGTAATCCACTAAAGCAGGTTTTGGGGCTCAAAGCTCAAGTTATGGTCAAAGGTTTTGTAAGATTCTGTGATTTGTAGGTGTGGAGCATGAAGTATAGGTTAAGTCATAGGGCTGTCCACCCTAAAGTAATGAAATGTAATTCAAAGTCATGTCAACCTACCCATGGTTCGCGGACCATGGGATCATATAAATAGAGCGAGGCTCTAAGTTGTAAAGATAGCGAAAGAATAAGAAAGAAGAATATGAAAGGTTTGAGCTTAGAGTAGGATTCTAAGTGTATTGGGTCGTAATAGAAGGAAGAGGCTCTGCAACTGAGTGCACAAAGGGCTAGTAGAGTCTGCAGTTGAGTGCGTGGACCCCTGCAGCTAAGTGCGTAGGGCAGTGTTGAGTCTGTAATCTGGATTGAATATTAATAAAGAGAAGTTGATTCCTATTTCTGCATATTTGTTATGCATTTCCTTCTTTACGTTTATACTATTTTATTTATCGTGCTCACTATTTTGATTGAAGAATATGCTGTAATAATCATTAGTCTTACATAAACAAGTTATGTAATCAGAATATAATAGATTAAATAGCAAGGGACTTGGGTATTATATGGGTTGTGCGCTGTGTAGGGCTGCACGGAAGCAGAATTGTAGGTTGTGAAGGGACAACAAGTGTGTGTAGTGACGGGTCAAACCGCGGACCTCCAGAAGCTCATCAGACATCCATAGGGTGCTAAAACCTGGTTCTAACACCCTCCCATACTACTTCGGGTGAGACCTTAGTCCGTGCTCCACGGACTGTTGCCGAAAGGGTCAGTAGTACCAAGATTTGCTTGGCTAAAACACCTCTGAACTTGGGTCAGGCCCTTACAAGCCAAAAAATGATTCCATTGCTAGGACTAGGATCTACATAAAGGATGTCTGATGTCGTGCCACTACAATCCAACAAAGAAAGAAATTGAAGAGTGGTTGGACAAGAAGATTCACGCATTCGCGACTCAAGAAAATAGAAATACATGAGTATCTAAGGAACAGTGGATGGAACACTACATGTATACAAAAATCCATGAAATTTTCTTTGCATCCTTTCCTTTTGAGCTATATGATTAGATCGCGAGGTTAGCAGACAACCATGTAAGGTGTAGGCTCGACAAACCAAGAGTGTGGACCCCGGAATTAGTTCGCAGACTAGAATCATCAGGAGATAAGATAGTGTGAGTTATGGACCACTGGCTTAGCCGAATACTAGGAGGATTTATCACTGAGTTCATGGTCGACATGACTGTTAACTATAGTGAGGCAGAGCGACGTTTTCTCAAGTGACCACGAGGTAAGTATATTAAATTTTTGAACACATGGATTAAGATATTATTTTGTGAAAAGCAGGTCATGCGAATAAATTAATGTTTGGGACTATAAGAAGTGGGAAGATCTACAGAAGCGGAATTAGTGAAGAGTTGGAAAACAGTGCCTTAATTTCACCCTCATGGGAAAGCGAGGAAGAGCTTGTGAAAGTTTCCATGAGAAGCACGGTTAGTCTGATAAGGCAACGCATTCTGCATTTACCACCTCCACCCACACCGCCAGCCATCTCACCCTTCTCACATCAATCTTCATCGACCCCACCTCCGCCACCACCACTGTTCAATATGGTGTGTGCGATCAAACTACCGGTATTCAGAGGAGTGGGAAATGAAGATCTGGACCAATTCTGGTTCGTGGTAAGAGTAGTATGGGAAGCATAAGGCATCATGGATGACAATATTAAAAAGGCTACACTAGTGAGCGCGCTGCAGGATTGCGCATTAACATGGTATATCAAGCATTCTAATGACCACCTAAATGCAGGAACCGCAGAGATGCAGGGCACGTTGAACAGAGAATTTAGTAGGCCAAAATTAGAAATGCAATTAGTCATTGGGTTTAAGGAGATTGCGATGCTCCCAGGTGAGACCCCGTACGATCTGGACCAAAGGCTGAAGAGTACGATCCATGAAGCCAATATGATGTTAACGTATGCACAACATCGCACATGGTTTGTGGCCTCACTTATGCCACACTTAAGGATGGTGCTGTCATAGAAAAAACATTCCACCCAGGCTAAAGCATTGGAGATGGCAATGAGGTTACATGAGACCCCTATATAAGATCCTGGGTTGGTAGTCCAACAAATCCACACGCAATTGTAAAATATGTGTCTAGAAATGAAAAGTTTGAAACAAGAGAGGACACCTTGACCAGAGGTGCGCAAGGAAGTATGATGCATAAAATGCAAAAGCCAGGGGCATGACAAGAACCACTATCCAGTGTTCATGAAATACTCAGCAGGAGGAGGGCCGATGCTGTTAAGAACAGAGGCACAAGCAAGGCTAAGCATGGTGTCTACACTATGGTGTGCAATCTTCTAGATAGGAGGAAAACACACTATGGACAATTGTCATCTATTGCAGAAGTATACACAGATGTCCCAGCAATTGTTTTGTAATTCTTGCAGGTCGGTAGGCCATGATGAACGCACCTATCTAAGTTATGAACTAATGATGGATCAGACTCTGCCTAAATGGTACAGACCGAAATGTGAGCCCTTGACCCAAATGCAGGGATGGAGCACGCTAGGTTTCAGGGGCGTGATCAAGGTCGAGGTGGAATGGGACCATGAAAGGGTCACAGACAACTAATTTGTTACAATTGCAGAGGGCCAGAGCACTATGCTCATGATTGTACAAACCCAAAAATGACATCATGTTGGTATTATATTCGTTTTGATAATGAGGCAAAAGACTGCCCTTTGCTGATAGTGAAGATGCGCAAAAAGGGGGTCCTCCAGGCCCCTCCAACTCATAATTTATAGATGATGAGGCCTGAATCATGCGAAGAAGACCCAAATGTAAACATGATGCTTAGGAGTGGTATGACCATGAGAGATGATAAAGGGAAGCAACTAGAAGAAAGTGCGTGAGTTCACAAGGCTCCTACAAAGGAACCCAAATTTGATTTAGAACACGCAAAGGAGACATTCATGGAAGCTAAGAAGAGCTTTATGGAGGCCTCCATTTTTTAGGTAGTAAGAATCCACTAGAACTAGGGATGGATCCTTCAATGCTCACTACCTTTCCGGAGACATGCATGAAACTGTTGTGTGACACCGAGGCAGTCAATGGACTACAAAAACTTATCATTAGGTGCACGGGGTTAGGAGAATTGCGCGTGGTCTGGAAATTTGGAATGCATGCATTGTACACTGGAAGGGAAATGAGGTTAACTGCGCAATTAGCAGATGGATTAGGTAATCCTAGATCTGGGTTTGGAAACCAATGTACTACCAAAGCGAACATGGGAACGCATGGGCAAACCTGCGCTACAATGCTCCCCTATTCAGTTATGAATGGTGAAATAGCAAAAGATTTTTCCCATGGGAAGATTGTAAGGGGTAATAGTCGATATTGAAGGTGCCAACACACATGCAGATTTTGAAGTGATAGAGATTGTTGATGACAACAATCCTTATACTTCACTAATAGGAATAAACTAGGCTACCAATATGAACGGATTCATAAATCTGAAGAAGCGCAAAATGATATTTGAGAAAAAGTCATTATGCATACTA
This sequence comes from Pinus taeda, assembly GCA_000404065.3. NCBI lineage: Eukaryota > Viridiplantae > Streptophyta > Pinopsida > Pinales > Pinaceae > Pinus > Pinus taeda. The sequence goes on along the minus strand of APFE030108826.1, from coordinate 29,947 downwards.
ATACTACTAGATCCAGCTGAAGGAGCACGATACACTGAATCGATGTGTGGCAACAATAGTGATGACGATCTTGACTATATTTACAAGATAATTGTGTGAGAAGAGGATTGGGTGAGTTCAACTACAGATGGAAGGATTTCGTGGGAGTGCTAAAGCTCTTGCACTTCAGACTCAGAAAAAGAGATAGAGCAATGGTAGAATCGGTTGCACGAAGTAACAACACTGAATTGCAACATGATGATTACATCATTGCATTGCGTGACAACAGAGGAAAGGGAGCTACCAAAATATGATGGATTAATAGCAACAGATGAATTTCTGAGCAAATTTGAAAGTGCAGTACCAGAATAGTAGCGGTTTGATGTGCTGAAGTGGGCACTACGCGCAACATCCGCATGATGGTGGGGTACGCATCAAGGAAATTTTGAGGATTGGCACGGATGCAAAAGGATGATGCACCTACGATTTGGGAAACCACAAGTATGACTAGTAGACAAATATGATGGATGAGATGATCCATGCACGCACCTCGTGAAATGGACCAAAGTTTACGGGGAAGAGCCCCAACCTGAATGGGTACATTTATTCTACCATACCCTGGATGTCATACCCATGCATTGGTATACTGAGATGGAGCTTTGCCATGGTACGGGTGAATGGGGTGCCTTGCACGAGGGATTTTTGTTAACGTTCACGTTCGAGGATCATTGGTCAGATACCATTGATTATGTGCTACAAGTAGTAAAATTTGTTATCTTCAAAATACCATAGGAGCCAACAAGAGTACTTCAGCCAGAATGGGCCACACAGTTAAGCAGCGCACTGAAGTGTTATAACGTAAATGTAGGATGATGAGGACCCACAAAACCTTAACATTTCAGAAGTGGAAGGCTCCCGCAAGATTCGGGGACCATCACTTGAGGACCTTGACATCACCACACTGCTAAAAATGAAGCAGGTCAACATTGGAACAAAGGCAGAGCTGAAGTACGCAATGCTTGGGGATTATTAGGACAATGCCACAGTTGATAAGGTCGTTGAGTTACTCCACGAATACCAAGACTTGTTCCCGATGAAAATTACAAATTTAAAAGGGATTGTTGGCGACATAGGGATGATGAAGATCACTTTGAAACCCGACACGAAGCTAGTTAAGAAACGACCTTATCGCTTGAATCCAAAGTACAAAGAAAAGGTGCATGATGAATTAGACAGAATGCTCGCAGCCGGAATTATTGAACTAGTGGAAGAATCTAACTGGGTGAGTCCTATGGTAGTACAGGAGAAAAAACAGAATGACGAAATAAGAATATGCGTAGACGTCAGAAAGCTGAACAACGCCTATGTACATGATCCATTCCCAACACCATTCATAGATGAAGTACTGGAGAATGTTGGTGGTCAGGAAGCATACTCCTTCACAGACAGGTTCTCAACATAGCATCAGATCAAGATCACACCGGAAGATAGGAGCAAAATGACCTTTGCAATAGAATGGGGCTACTTTCAATACACCGTTATGCCATTTGGAATGAAGAACACACCAGCTATATTTTCGCGGATCATGGTAGCCACATTCAAAGAATACATCCACAAATCTTTGGAGGTCCACCTGGATGATTGGACTATCCTTGGATTGGTTAAGCACCATGTAGCGAGCTTACACTTGATGCTGGATACTTGCCGCTGACACCAAATTGCATTGAACCTAAAGAAATGCACATTACTCGTTCCTTTTGGAAACCTGTTGGGACATGTGGTCTTAAAACAAGGTTTGATGGTGGACCCTAGGAAGATTACCATTATCCTAAATTTGGAAAAACTGCGAAGTGTTAAACAACTGCGCGCTACGTTGGGACACACTGGATACTATAGGAAGTATCAAAATTTATGCCCAAATAACTGCGCCAATGGAAAAGCTATTGAAAAAAGATGTTACATATTGCTAGAATGATGATTGCATGAAGAGTTTGGATCACCTGAAGGGGAAACTAGCGTTCGCTCCAATTCTAGTCTTCCCAAAATGGGATGTGGAATTTCATGTACATGTGGATGCATCGTGTATTGCATTGGGATTCGTAGTCACATAGGAAGGCATGGAGGGTGTGGATCACCCAATCATGTTTGCAAGTTGAAGATTGTCCAAAGCAGAGAAGAACTACTCTACCACTGAGCGCAAGGGGTTGGCAATGGTGTACGTGCTCCAAAAGTACCGACACTATTTACTTGGAGGACATTTCAAGATGTATACTGACCATTCTGCACTAAAATACCTAGTGAACAAACCTGTGTTGGGGGGGAAAATATGTAGATAGCTTTTACTGTTTCAAGAATATGATTTTAAGGTCATAGTCAAGCTGGGACGCTTAAACGTAGGACCAGACCACTTGTAACAAATTGAGATAGGTAAGGAACCAATGAATTTGTAGGAGGGACTACCTAATGCACAACTCTTTGTAGTGCACGTCACAGATATACACTTCTAAGATATAATCCATTTTCTAACAACAAGGACTACATCGAAGGAATACTTAATCCAACAAAAAAAGGAATTGGTGCTATGCACGACGGACTTTTCTGTCATCGTGGGGCACCTCTACAAGATGGGCAACGATGAGATATTTCAAAGATATGTACTTGAATTTGAACGAGGTTAGATCCTCATAGAAGCACATGGGGGTGCTGCAAGACGATGCTATGCGGGACGTGCGACTGCATAGAAGATTCTTTGCATAGGGTTATGGTGACCGACCCTGCACCAGGATTCGAAAGCACACTGTAAGGCTTACAATATATGTCAAAGGATGGGAAAACAATCAGGAAGGGATGAGATGCCACTAAATCCCCAAATGACCCTGCAGTCATTTGAGAAATGCGAAATCGACTTTGTGGGCCCAATCAAACCTCAAGGAAAGATAGGTGCACGCTACATCATCACTGCAATGGAGTACCTGACATAATGGGCAGAAGTACATCCGGTCAAGGACTACACAGTCACTACGACTACAAAGTTTTTGTTCGAAAACATGTTGACACGATTTGGCTATCCAAAAATCTTAATGAGTGATTGCGGAACACATTTCCTGAATGAAACCATCAGCGTGCTCACAGAAGAGTTCCAAGTGTATCATCAGAAAAGTACATCGTACCACCCACAGGCTAATGGGACAATAGAGGCATTCAATAAAATACTGGAGACTGTGCTGACCAAAGTATATAACATGCAGCAGAGTGAGTGGGACCTATGCGTACCTATTGTGTTATGGGCATACAGGAAAGTGTGCAAGAAACTGACGAGATAAACAACCTTCTGGTTAGTCTATGGTATAGAAGCTATCATGTCGATGGAATACATAACACCTAGTTTGCGAATAGCAGCGCTCATAGGCATGACATACCACAAAGCTCTAGAAGAAAGGCTTGCGGAGTTAGAAGAAGTCGAGGAAGAATGGTTTCTAGCCAGATTTCATCAGCAGGTACAAAAATAACGTGAAAATGCTTGGCACAACCACCATATCAAGTTTCACACCTTCAAGGTAAATGACTTAGTACTACTGTATGACAGTAAGTTTGAAAAATTTCTAGGAAAATTCAGAATGCACTAGCTAGGACCATATGTGGTCAAGGAGGTCACAGATGGAGGTGCAGTCCAGCTAGTCAAGCTAAATGGAGAACCCATCCCAAGCAAAGTAAATGACAGTTGCTTGAAACCGTACATGGGTGGGCCAACTCTCTGACTAACCGGCAAACACACAGTCTTCGTGACCCGAAGAGTCGGACAAGGGCACGAGACTATAAACATATGCACCAGATGCCAGTATGTTGGGTCCCTATAATACTAGTGATTACCCCATTACTATGGTAGTTGTACCCCTTATTAATATTTTTGTGCCCCTATTGCCCCCATATTGTTATTACTGTGCCCCATATAATCCCTCTATTGTTATTTTTGTGGCTTTGTATTATTATTGTTAGGTCGGCTGGGTTATATTGTGACTCCTTAGACTCCTATATATAGAAAGGAGGTTTTTCCATTTGAATCATCAAAGAATCATTCATTTGTGTAATGTAAAGGAGGTTGCCCCCTTGAAGAGGCTGAATTCTAAGGTGTTGATCTATCTTTTCTATCTTTTTGTGAGCTAGTTTCATAACACTAATCAAGTTGATTAGAGCTCAAGGAGACATAGCGCAAGATATCAGGGTGAACTCCATATTATATTGTTGCCTTATGTGTTTGTTTTTATTGTTGCTTTAATTACTGTTATATGCATTTATATATCAGTTTAAGTACCTTCCCATATCATCACAAACAACGTATTTTAAATCAAATAATCAGTTGAAACAAATACAAGCATACACCCATATTTTCAAGAATTTCTTAATTCCGCATTGGTTAATCATTAAGACTTGGGAAAATTTAAAGCTTTGGAAGTGGGAAAGGTTCTTGTAAGTTAGAAAAGAAGCCTAAGAGCCCCATTTTCAGATCAGGTGGTATCAGAGCTTAAGATTGATTAACCCCACCTTCAAAGAAGGTTGTATCAGAATGCTTGATTGACAAGGCAAAGATTGCTTGTCTGAAAGGTGTTTGGATAGTCAAGGATTGATTGCCTCATCGATTGTATGCTTGGTGGTAGACTGACTATTGTTTGAGTTTGCAGGGGTGAAGGGAAAGCTATTGATAGCTCAGTCTAGGAAGGACAAGAAGGAAGAAGGGTTGAAGGCATTCTTCTATCCCAGAGGACCTCAGGGCAATCCTTGAAGTGTAAGAGGTTATTGCAAGAGGTTACTAGATAAGCTCTTTAATAATCTTGTTTGAAGTTCTTTTATGCATTTTGAAAATGACAACCTCTACAAGTGAGTTCTCAAAGTCTTCTTGCTCCCGAAGTTCCTTTAATGGAGACATGAAGCAAGACTTGTCCACCATGATGGATATGGTGAGAGAAATATATGAGGATGGAAGGAAGAGAAACATACTTAGAAAGCAGTTGAATTCTGTGGAGGAAGAGAAGCAGATGCTTTCTGGCAAATTGCAGGAAACGGAGAGGCAACTTCATATTGCAAGTATGAACCTGAAAAGGATGCATGAGTTGGAGTCACAACTCTTTGTTGCAAAAGAAGCCTTGGCCAAGTATCAACTTGAAGAAGAGGTAAACCATTCCTGTTTTTCTTCAAATTCTTCTAAGAATTTGGATTTAAGAGATCTGTGGTTTGCATCTTTTGAATTTGTGACCGGAGAATCCACAGTATTAACATTTTTACACCAACGTTTCAAATCCCAAATGGGATCCATCATCAGGATTGTTAGAATGAGGATAAAAGAAAAGAAATTTAGGAAATAAATAATAATGAGGAAAAAAAAAAATTAGAGCAACCACATACTGTCGGCTGGGACAATTTAATTT